>LQNS02015106.1:17682058-17705281 GCA_001587735.2 Parhyale hawaiensis | reverse complement strand
AATTCTTTATTTTGCGGCAATTCTGCAGTTCATTTCGGCAATTTACAACTCATTTCGACTGGTGTGACTCATTTCGGCAGTCCTACGACAATATTACTGCGATTATTTTTGCCTGGGTAATGTTTTAACAACAGACTTTTTGTAGCTGAGCAACGTAGCTGAGCAACAAACACACAACGGTTTTTTTTTTTTTTTTGTATTGTGTGTTTACATGTTGATATTGTCGACATCTAATCGTTTAAACACTTTACATCAATTTAACATAGATATTTTCAGTTCGCTGACTAGGCTTGCTGTTTAACATTCATGGGCTGGAAATTTGCGCTTGCGGCTTGTAGACGGTATAAAGAAATGAATTGTGCTTCTGCTTCCAACTATAGCAGCAGGCTTGCGTGCTGAACTGATGCCACTGGACGTTGCCCTTTGTGACGCTTGTGCGATGAGTCTGTAGTTGCTGGGTATGCACAGCTACCATGGAGATACTTACTTTTCCCAGAAATGAGGAAGGAAATGGACCAAGCGTCATTGCATAAGAACCGTCCGTCGACGGCGCTTAAGTTCTTGACGAAAACTTTAAGCTGCCCACCTCTGCGTTTGAGCATTGTTGCACCATGCCAAGCTACTACAGTAGAAGCTAGAAGCAATTAAGATTGGATGAGTTTTTTTTTACTAATTTCTTCAAATTCGTTAACAAAAAACTAATCTCGATAATTATTATTGGGTAATAAATTATTTAACACTGAAATGAAACTCCTCGTTAAGCCATAAACGTTAACTATCTTGCATAGTGAAAGTCCTAAAATATTCGAGACCGGGATTTAGAGTCACGGCACTGGTTCACATTTCTGAAGAAGCTTAATAACAGGAAGCGGGTAAAAACTCAATTATATAGTGTTAAGTTAGAACCAAATACCGGTATGTGATGTTGTTACTAATACTACCAATGTACCCGGCCTTCATGAACGACAGAATAATCGATATTGTTCTTTCTTGTACTGATGATGTTGATTCACGTATGAAGCATACATTAATGACACGTACCAAATTGATAACTTGATTTCCTATGTAATAACCAAGCTAGGAGGGGCTCTTTGCAATTAAGCCACCTTCCTACCAGTCACCTTGAAAATTAGTCCTACCCTCTCTTGGAATTTCAAACTCTAGGGAGAATAACTTCAACATTTAAACGCGGTAAATACTTATATAAGAGTGTATCGTGGATAAAGAATGGCATTACATTCAAATAGCAAAGAAAAATCTGTGGAAACTCTGGTGTGCGAGGACAATATAATACTAGTAGCAGTGAAGACAAATTACCTAAGAAGGATGACAAGGCAGTATAAAACGGCGGTGAGGCAGTTATATAAATTGTCAATTTTTTTTTAGGGGAGAAAAAATATACAAAAATGTTAAAGTACACCAGCAGTATCAGAAAAGTCAAAGGAAAGCCGTGCAGGACTCTGTACCAGGAATATGCCAAATGAAAATGTCGATATTATATCCAGAGAGCTATCAGTTCGGTGTAAAACTTTTTGCAATTCAAAAGTTTAGATTGGGAATGAAGAACTGCGTGTTTTCCGACAATTTTATTCATAGCAATAACGTCCTTTCCTCTCTATAACTTGATTCTCTCTCCCAACGATGTTACAAATGTATCGCTTGTAAAATTCCGTAGGTTTTGATGTGAAATATGAATCTAACCACTTTCCAGTCTCTTCTCGTATTGTCAACGAAACTTATCTAAATAGTTTTGTTATTCTTAAGTAAGTGATAATCAGAAGGAGCTAGGTCTGGAGAATATGCTGGACTGGGCAAAACTTCCCAACCAAATTCTCATAGGAGATCTTTGGTCAGTAGCGCTGTGGGTGAGCAAGCATTATCATGATGGAATATGACTCCCTTTCTGTCCCTTTCATCGTCTTCAAAGCTGATATTTTCTTCGAAAACAGCAAAGCCACCACCTGCAACTTCTCTAGTTCACTGTTTCATTTTCGTCGGCATTCTGTGAAACTCGTAGAGTAAAGCATGTCTAATGCGTTCTTCAGAGTGGACGAACATGAGTACGAATAACGCAGAAAGATATCAATGATGCTTCTATAACATTGTGCAACACTCAAAAACGTACGAGAGACCTGTGGCCATTTCAAAATACACAATGCCATGGAAAATCCACTGCTGGCCTTCTTTCTGTTGAATTAGGCATGGTTTTTGCAGAATTGTCACAGTAGAGGATTTCAGTAAAAAAAATAGTTCAGAAGGGAATTTCCCATGTTACTGTGCATAAAAAAATGGCCACAGCTCTCCTGAACTTGTTTAGTGTTACACTGAGATATTACTATGCGCATACATATAATTGAGTTTATTACTTTATACCTTACACTTCAAAGCTTGTGTTTCATGCTTTTTTTATGTCTTATGTGTTTTCAATAATGAGTGTATGACATTGGAAAAATAATCCTGTCAGATAGGTACTGCTATGTATGAGGGGAATTAACATTTGATGGAAACAAAACGCAGCATTATGAGCCATATGAAAAAAATTCTACGAGGTGTACGAGGAGGCCAGGGCAAATCATGAGCTATTCACAGGAAGCAAAGAATGCAACGGGAGGACTAAAATTAAACGTAGCAGTGACCGCACGTAGCGAATTTACATAATATCGACGAGTCGAAGTATTTGAATGTGGGACCTCAGGACTTCGTATGTTTTTTTCTTGAACATGTCATCGTATTTTTTCGATTTATTTCTTTCAATCTCCAGCTCATGACTGGCTTGATACTTGAGCTGCAAAATACTGTAAAATGTTGTCGCCAAGTACAGAAAGTTCGAGCAATAGGCTAACTATTACTGTTGTTTCTCTCGCGTACAGAATTGGCTATAATTGTATATTTGTTGGTAAGGAATAAATATATTATGTGAAAAGCACTGTGAACTGAAGATGAAATGTCTATAAGGCTTCAGTGAAAAAAAAGAAGTTAAATCATATCGCTGAAAGGGAACAAATTCGTCGCTAGTGCTGTGAAAGATTCCACCAGCATGCACTCCAAGTTTCTATAGATAATTGCTAAATTAGTGTGTATTATCTCAATTTATTAGTACGCTAGAGATGAATTTCGCGATTTAAGACGACTTTTCTGGTTAAATTAGTTGAAATACTCCTAGGCTGCTCAGCCATAGATTCGTCGATGATGACGTCACTTTTTGGTGCTAATTTCTCGTGAGTCCTTCCGTTACGCTCTTTGCTTCCTAGGCTACTCATGTCTGCTGCCTTAGGGCCGAAGCATACCAAAGGCACTTCAGCGAGAAACTGGCATGCTGACAGGGAGGCTGGCAGTTTTTGAGAAGCACAGAATGCATTGAATCGCGCACACCGAACAGCGGCAGCGGCCTGCTCAACTGCCGCTGTTCAGTGTGCCCTCCTCCCCCCCCCCCGCTATACGGCACAGGCGGACCCTAACGATGGCACCGGACAACAACAACATCATAAAGGAAATTCGCATCGAACAGGACCGAGAATTTTTCACTCTAATTGCAAAATTTTGTAGCACTTTTTGGAAACCAGTTAAAATATAATAAATGAAATTTTTAAACTAATTTCTTCGTGCAAACAATTTGACTTCAAACTCTTAGAATCTATTTTTATTTATGAACAAGCTCCTTCCCTAACCGTTCATGCTTCTTCAACAGCACTTTTTATTTTGAATTGAATTCGCAATTGAATCGAAAGCTTGAAATTAAAAGAAAATATATAAGTGTTCGTAAAAGATTTTTAATTGCAGCGCTTGTCATTCTAATCCGTGCGTTTGGTATGTTTCGGCCCTGACATGTGTGAAAGCACTGAGCGCATGTTATGCAGAAGGAAATTTTCACATGAAGATCAGGGTGTCAATGATTTGGCGTGAGCACAAAGATCACACTAATCACTGCTATTTTCTGTTAGAAAGAATACTGTCAGTACTACAGCAAAGAAAATTAAACACCCTGTTTACAACATTAATAATATAAGGTGCATGGTATAAGGAAACAGTGCCTAATCTGAAGGAATGAAGATCAGTTTCAGAATAAGGATACTTTATTTTTACCCCGAATCAGCTCTTTCGAAGCATGTTCTTCTTTGAACCAGAAATTTGTTGCAAAGTGTAATATGAAAAAAGGTATAAATTATTCATGATGCTTTATTTAGATTTAGACAATAAGAATAGGCATATTATAAATTTCGATCATTTTCAATTCCACTGTAATAACTTATCAAAAACTCCTGCACCGACTTGATAATAAGTTTCACGCATTCAAGTAACTTGGCTGGTTGTCATTTCTAGATTCTAGCTTCCTCATACAACATAATTCACAAATTACGTATATGTACATGTATGTATTCATATGACATTCGGCGGCAATAACCCTAGGAGCATGTATCATTTCTTAAAAAGAAAGTTCTACTACATGTATTGTGAATCCGATTTGGTTACTTACAAAATTATCGCGTTAGTATCGAGCCGGATATACACGAAATTAAAAAACCAGGTTCTTGCCTGATTTGTGCATTCTTTGGAAGAATTTCTAAATATGGTATCTCAATCGGAGTTATTTATTTCAACTTTGTGTTCAGCAATACATAGTTTAGAATGATTTTCGTCAGAAGCTTTCGAGTCCCAGAGCCATTTTTCTTATGTTAGCCATCAGAAGTTTTGTTTTCGACGAAAGTTCTCAGAAAATGACAATGACTTGATTTACATGGATAGCTAGATTATACTTCCGCCTATTGCGTTACCGTTGGGCATATCAAACACCAAATAAGTTTGTGTCATTAACAATAAGTTCTTGCAGTCCTAACGTGATTCTAGTCTTATAGCCACAGATGTACCGATACCAAAAAGTGGCGGATATTTCCTTTTTCGGAGTTACAGCACTATAGTGGCGCATGGTTTGATATTTTTGAGGAGCTGCAATGATTCCCTCGCGATCTTCGCATAAAACCCTTCACGCTCTGCTGTTCCCACGAGAATGAAAAGATTTAACTGATCCAGATAGGGTAACATGTGTGTACTATTTGTTATATTTACTTCTGAAACTAAATTCATATTATCCTCCATTCTCTATTAAAAATTTTCGGTGGAACACGGGTTGCATATGGTAGTCCCGCACACAGTCGAGAAAAGAAGAGGCGCATTCAAGAGGCTACCGCGCTGCTCGATCAGCAAGAGCGTTTTTAGGTTGGCAACATCGACCTCGTTCGGAAAAAGATTCACCCAAGCAGTGAGCGCTTCACCGCCCTTGCCCAAAGCAGCAATATTCTGCTACTTTGGTGAAGGCCCGGAATAACGGGGGAGCACGGTCAGGTAATTGCGGCGATGAGCTCACTGCTCGGGTGAATCTTTTTCAGAACAAGGTTGATGTTGCCAACCTAAAAACGTCCTTGGTGACATAGCAGTGCGGTAGCTTCTTGAATGCGCCTCTTCTTTTCTCGACTGTGTGCGGGGCTACCATACGCCGCCCATGTTCTAGCAAAAATTGTTAATAGAGTGGTATCCCATTCACTTCACAGTAGTGGACGCCATTGCCTGGGTTCCTCTCTATTTTTTTTAGATTTACTTCACTGAGGTAAGTCATAAACGCTGTAAGCGACTGAAAAACTTATTTATGAATGAGATCAGCTCTTCGAGCAGACCAAGCCTATCAGATCCGGCGTACTTTGAAAACTACGCATGTTTCCAATAATGTTATCGGTCAGAGACATATCGGTGAGAGGTATTTCAATAATACCTCGCAATGATTTAAAAGCAAATTTGTGACCGTAATTTTCTCTACCAGCGTCGATTGCAATTTTTGCAGTAACGATCTATGTTTATTAAATCGTCCTGCAGATCACTTCTCACGACTTGATCAGCAAATCGTTCTTAGAAACTATAAGCGCCTGCGTTACGATTCGGGGCGATAACTTGAGGAAGCCTCAGATCCCGAGCGCAAAGTATGTTAAATGCGGCATCAAAATATCAACAGTTAATATTTTCCCTCAGTGCGATGCCGGATATACCACTCTTGGTAACTTCGGGAACATTTCAGTAATCTTGAACGAAAATATTCAGTAACTTGATAAGATCTGTCCTAACCGTCTAGAACTTACCTTGAGTTACCTTGAGAGTTCGGAAGAAGTCCAGGTGACGTTGCGCACGTCACCCAACGTGTGTGGAGTCACTCTGCTGGGTGTCTTCTGTGGTGCCGCAGTTTGCAACCAAAGAGAAAGCCAGCAGCGAATTATCTCCACAGTGCACGTAGCCGCTGAGCGCTGGTCTATCTGGTATTCTTCTTAAATGTGAATCCAGCAAATTTTTGAACTCTACAGTTTTGATATTGGTGGCGTTTCGAGAAACTCACGAAGATATTTACCTCTTGTCCCTAGTTTATACTGTAGAGGTAGTTACATCAAAGAATCTGGCTACCGATGTCGATTAAGTTAACAAAAGACAAACGTCGAAGGTTTTTCTTGTGACTGAGTAATCAATTGACTTGAAACTTGCGTAAATGCTGTGTTAAGAAAAAAGTGTGTAAACATACATTTTTTAATTACGGTCTATTCAAAGTTACATCATATATATATATGTGTGTGGTATATAAAGAGTATATATATATATATTATCTTCATTAAATACAAAGTCTTATGTTTATCTTGGCGATACATATGACATCTACAAATGTTCGGAAAAAACTTGTGAATATGTTGCACCATTCTAAGAGTAAATTAAATCTCATGCGTAAATCCCGCGGATTATATGTGCATTACATGACAATCTGTAATTGAAAATCCAATGTAATAAAACAGTAGACACTTTGTTGGTTGCTTAGGTGGTTGATTGGATAATAATATTATTGTTCAACTGGTTTTTCGGCCTCTCTACAGCATTAATTAGAAAAATAATATTCTGCTGAACAGCTAGAAGCCAGTTGCTTTGCCAAACTTTCTAAATACAAGACTTCAAAACGACTGAAGTCCCTTCAAGTCATTGTATAGATGTTAAATTATATTTCCTATCCATTGCAATTGTTTTCTTGCACTCAATATGCACAAATTTTGTAGAATACAAGCGAAGGGACAAGGAAAAACATCTAGGGAACAGAACCAAGAGGAAAAGTGAACGCAATCTTGCCACAATTATATTTCAACACCATTTAATTAATGACAATGGGGGGACCACTAGTGCACCTAGATGAATAAGTTTACCTTATAGCATTAGTAGCCACATGAAATTATTGTAGATTCATTATTTTCAACGTGGCATCACAGATCTATTCAGAGCTCAAGGTACACGTGTATTCCGATAGAAAATATCTTCACATGATCATTGACTTGCCTAGTTCCATTAGTTTGGCAGAATTCCAGCATTTTTGCAAAATGAGTTTGAAATGAGTATACATGAGCCACTACTTCTCAAAACTCACATGGGCTTCTTCTTAGGTAAAATAACTATTCTGATTTGGTGTCCGAGCAGGAATGAATAACATACATAACGACACATTACCTACTATAGTTCACTACTGCATGGTTCCCGCCTTCAAAAATCAATGTAGAAAATTAAATCTTCCATGAAGCTCCTTTTCATTTTCCTATTCCCTTGTTTATCTGCTCAGGTTCCACATTATGAATTAAAATGGTTTATTCATAGGTTTAGATTCAACTTTTATTTTTCTAAGATGGGATACCTTTTCCCGAAACGTCAAGTTTAAGATTAGCCTATTTTATATATAGTATTTGATTATTGTCTTAGTTTAATTTCTATAAAAAGTCTCATTAGGAGAATATTACATTTTTTCACGGCTTTTTACTCCAACAAATTAATATTTCTTTCTCCGAATGTAATTTCTAGTTTGTAACTGCGTTGAAATAATTGGAGAATGTTGCACCTCACTTATTGCATAATGTCTCCTCTGAAGACAAAAGATAAAAAATAAATAAATATCCAGTACTTGAACATAAATTTACATAGACAAAGAGCAATCAGAATATCAACGTCATCTTTAATATGGTTAGAATAAATACACCCTGACGAAGGCATTTTTATTGTATTGATTGATTCAGTGACTGACGAAGGCATTTTAGTGGTCAGTAGCGAGGACCCGGACGTTCGCTTTATAGAAGGAGATAAGGGAAATCGATAACATGATCTTTGGCGTCCATTTTCGTCGTTTTGAATGTCACATGGCTAAAATCACAATAATATATCATTTTGTACTGAGCTTACCTAACACAGCAGAATATAATGCAGATGTGGACCCCACGGTATCACAACATCAACTGTCACTTCCAGCATGTTGATAGCCAGAAACACTTTATGGTGTATATTTACATCTCTCATTGACTCAATTTATGAATATTTAAAGCACAACGTTTATATTCATTCGCAGCCTTTCAAAGTGAGAGTCAATGCCTGCCTGAGTTTGTGTCCTTACATTCTAGTCGGCCCGATAACGTCATAGGCAGATACCAAATACTCTTTTCTTTTTCTAAAAATAACCATTATTGTCTGCCTGATTTCCCGTCTTAATCTCCAATTGAATCCATATAAGACGCGAATATCACAAGAATTATTGCGCAAAACCGTAGCTTTCGAAGATAATGAGCTTTGACTCAAAATTCCTAATATTTGCCACCTCAACTACAACAGTTTACCTGGTTCGTTTTCTTTGTCAAATTTCATAGAACATTTCACGGGGTAATCACTCTATTTTTCAATCAGGCTTTCATGCCAGCATAAATAATAAGATATGATAAAGAAGATGATGCGAAGGCGCTCAAGAACAAAATCGCTTACCCCTGTTAAGAGTGCAAACCTTACGATAGTAAAACAATGGATACTAGCGGGACCCGTGGAAATTCCACGGTGGGTAAGGTAATGTCCTCACTTTTTATAATGAAACAGTCTAGCCTTACGCTATTATAACTCACTTTAGTTCACCTAATGCCGTTTCTCAACCTAACCTACCGATAAATAGCATCTGTTCCTTAATCCTAATGAACTGCCGCAAACCTCAAGTGTGAGAGTCGCCTTTATCCTTCTTCTGGCACTTCTGTGTATGCAGCTTCGACTTATCTAATATTGTATTCAATAACTGATTAAAATCCGAGCCGCAGCAGCTATTCCACTACAGCCAGGGCCATGCATGTGCTCTTTTTAGACTCTTTTTAGTCTCTGAAGTACTTCTGAGTTTGAGTTCACAACTGTACATATGTGTTGCAATAGATGTGTCTTAATAGATTCAACCGTTATCATGGGCACAGAAACAACTGTTCCAAGAACGTGAAGCACTCCCGTATTCCAAGTTGAAAGTCACGCAAAAACTATGCGTCATTCCAACTCTAAAGTAACTCAAAAGTAAGAGGTACATACTCCCAAAGCTTGGCCATTGCTGCTCGTTATGACGTACAAACTGCCAGAAACGACTCATACCTAAGAGAGGTATTCTTTTTAGTGGCATAGCAATGCCCAATCAGATACAGAACTGCGTGGCAATGCGCGCCCTAAGTTACCTTGTACATGAACAACATATCTAGACACTATATTACTGATGGATCTCGCAGATATCTCACGAGCAAAATTTTTGCCCCTGTATAGCATGATAGATCGACAGCATAAGCAAATATAACAATCTCGCTTTTAGGAGGTACTTTTCTCATTGCTTCTCTTCTATTTTACACATCTTCGATATCCTTTGTTTCTCATCGTCTGAAGATAACATTATTTAGACTTTCATTTCTTTACGTTTATATTTTCAACGGTGCATTTGATGATTTCAATTCTACTACGGGACCCGTAACTGCTTTACACTTGTTGTGCGATAGCCTGCCAATATAATATAACACTCATGCCATTAAAAAAATTGGTTCATGTCGCTGAACGTACTCTTTCTGTCAGTTTACGTCATTTCTCTAAGTATCGCAGTTGCACTTGAAAAATGCAGTTTAGAATGATGCAGTTGAGAACAGCTTTGTTTGAACCGTGTCATGGCTACGATCGAATTTTCCCATATTTGGATCGGTATGCAACCCCAACAACGTGAATATTACAAGAAATCAAATTTGGTATCATGGTAGGTATGATACGTGCAAAATGAACTTCATGTCTTTGCTGAGAAACTGACAGAAATTTTTTCAAGTGCGAGCTGAAAGAAAACCGCTGTGGTTGAACTTCCTTGTAGTGAAAATCATTGCTTCTTACACGTTGAATTTTCCCTTACCCTTTATTGAAGAGCGTAACACACGAAGAAAGGAACGAAGGAACAACGCTATTAATATTATAGATATTTCTTCTTTTTCACAAATCTGATTGAAAAAAATTAAGACAAGTGCTTGTGAAAACATTTTCTAGTTGCGACTCTTAAATCTTCGGATTTAAGTATTTCAGTCCCATTAGTATTTCAGTCCCCTTACTCCCCAACAAAGTTACGAACTGAGACGTACTGTTCTCAATCTCCCAACTGTGCGTGTTGTTGAGAAACGCCCTACAGTATTTCAAATTGCAACTCTT
The DNA here is from genome assembly GCA_001587735.2 of Parhyale hawaiensis. Classification (NCBI taxonomy): domain Eukaryota; kingdom Metazoa; phylum Arthropoda; class Malacostraca; order Amphipoda; family Hyalidae; genus Parhyale; species Parhyale hawaiensis. The sequence continues at coordinate 17,694,760 of LQNS02015106.1, read as the reverse complement.
CTCAATAAACTTACTGCGTATTTATTAGATCCCATTTCTGATAATGTCTTAAAAAAACGTTTTAAAGAATACGTCATGCAATTTTATTTGCTTTTGTTTTTTGTTTTATGTTGCCCAAAAAGTTTGTTTAACTTTTGTGGCCACACAGATGCAATATTCTATAGAGTATTACTACTTTACTAAATACTCGTAGTATAAAATGTGTCTGTGTGTAATAAACCTATCAAACCTATCAAATGCGCCGATACCCGAAAATTTCTAATTGAAAAAATAAACGGGCCTTGCCCCCTAACCTACCCGACGTAGAACCCGAATTTTTACTAATTTACCCGAAACTATGTTCGGGTATACCCGAACATTGGGCCTAAAGAACGAAAAACGGAAAAAACTGGGCCGCACGTCGATTTTAGGCGAGGGTGCTCTCACCTAACCTAACCTAGCCTCACGTAACCTAACCTCAGCTAACATGTCCCTCAGCGTTTTTTTTTTTTTTTGTGGGGGGGGGGGGGAACTGAGATTTAGAGAAAATCAGGTCTCGCCCACCTAAATTTGCCTAGTGGTTTAAAACCTTCCGTAATTTGTTGTGCCGATATCCGATAGGCCTAGGAAGCAAAGAGTGTAACGGGAAGACTCTGTGGGACTAGAGTAAACTTAGCCGTGACGGCATCTAGGCAAATGACGTCACACCGACGAGTCAAAGTATTTGAAGGTCTTTGTAAGGTGGGTTCTTAATCCTAAACAATAATGTACGCAATGTTATATTCTTGACGCGAGAGAAATTGCAGCAATAGTTATTGCTCAAAATTTCTGTTCTGGACAGCAATCATTTTACTGTGTGTTGTGTCTGGGTGTAACTCAACTAGCTGGCCAGTCACGAGCGAGAGATTGAATGAATTAAGTCGAACAAACGCCGTGATATGCTAAAATATTGTTTGTGAAGAACACTGTACCTGAAAATGAAGTGTAAATAATGCTTCAAAGAAGAGTAGTCGGACGGTCATGCTGGCCTAGATTTTGCATCCAGTGCTGTGAAAGATTCCACCAGCCTCTATTGCAATTTTCTATTAATAATTGTTTTTTTGTACGATTAGTATATATTCTCTACGTTTATTTATAAGCCTATGGGATGAAGCTCGTAAATGACAACAATATTTCAAGCGAAATTTATCAAAATACTCATAGGCTGCTCAGCCGGAGCGCGTTCGTCGATGTTGACGTCATTGATGACGACACTTTTTGACGCTAGTTTTTCGTGAGTTCTTCCGATACGCTCTTCACTTCCTGGATAGACCTAACCCAAAATACCCGAAAGTTGGACTTCGAACAAGTCCCAAATGTAAAAACTGGGTTTCTATGCATATAGCATAACCTAACCTAACCTCACCAAACCTCACCTAACCTAACTTCACCTAACCCAAGCTCACCTTACCTGAGCTCACCAAACCTGTACTCACCTAACCAAAGTTCACCTAACATAAGCTCACCTAATTAACCTAACTTGACTTATTTCTGGGGTTCTTTCATCCAACGTTTGCGCATGCAAATGCTGGGTCAAATTTAGCTTAGAACAAAATTGTTTAGTTTACTTAAATACAGTGCCTAGACATAATATTTGAATAACTCTATTTTTTATGTATTTTAAGAAATTTATGGACTGCTTTAGGATAATTATTACAGGAAGTTTATATAGCATATACGTAACAGAATATTTAAACAGAACAGTCAAATGTGCACTTATTACAAGAAAGTTTAACACAAGCAAAAGTAATGAGGGACAAAAGTATTTGACCAAAAAAAAAAAAATTATGACATTAGTACTTGGTGCCGTGACCTTTATTGGCAATAACAGCATGAAGACGACTTTTATAGCAGGAAATTAACTTTTCACATTCATTTGGTGGCATTTTTTCTATTAATTCTTCCATGCAGATAACCTTTATTTCAGTAAAGTTTTTGGGACACCGTTTGTGGACACCAGATTTAAAAAGACGCCATAACTTTTCTATATGATCAAGGTCCGGTGATTGGCTAGGCCATGGAAGAACATTTGTTTTCTTCATTTTGAAACCATTCTTTCGTTAACTTCGCAGTATGCTTGGGGTCGTTGTCTTGTTGGGAGGTCCACCTGCGCCGTCCGTAGAATTTTTTGGTACTTGGAAGCATCTTCTTCTCTAATATCTCCTTGTACATTAAACTATTCATCTTGCCATCAATGATATGAAGATCCCCAACACCATGGGCACTAAAGCAACCCCACACCATGATGCTGCCCCCTCCATGCCTCACGGTGGGGATGGTGTGCTTGGGGTCATAGGCAGTACCACGTTTCCTCCATACATGCCGAGCTTCGTTTTAGCCAAAAGTTCTATTTTAGTTTCGTCAGACCATATAACCCCTTCCCAAAACTCATTTTCTTTGTCCTGGTGGTCTTTGGCAAATGTTATGTAGCTCTTGACATGTTTTGCTGAAAGAAGAGGATTTTTGCGAGAAGTGTAGGAATGAATGAATGCCAGTACCGTTCAATTCCCTAACAATAGTTTTCTTGCTGACATGAAGTTCCTGAGACGCCAGTTCACTCTGAAGGTCAGCACGAGTTGTCATGGGGTCATTAGTCACCTTACGTAGCATGTAGCGCCGAGGACGACCCATGATCTTACGCGGAGCTCCAGCTCTTAGCAGGTTGAAGACCGCCCCAGTCACTTGATGCTTGCAGACTATTGCTCCAACCGTTGAAAAAGGAACATTGACACGTTCTGCTATTACTTTAAAAGTTAATCTCTCACTACGAAGTTGAATTATCCGTTTACGAGTAGCTTCAGGGATTTCCTTAACTTTGGGCATTGTAGTGAGAGAGTGCACGACTTCAACGAGGTCTAGAGAGGTAATGATTGCGCCGGCTGTGGTTTGTTTACATTGCCTTTGTTTCGAGACGTTTTGTGAACGCTCTAGAATAATTTCCAAACTAATTTATTCAAATTATACTATTAAATATCAAAGATTCCACATCATATATATTTTGGTCAAATACTTTTGTCCCTCATTACTTTTACTTTGGTTAAATTGTTTTGTTATAAGTGCACATTTGACTGTTCTGTTTAAATATTCTGTTATATATATGCTATATAAACTTCCCGTATTAATTATCCTAAAGCAGTCCCTAAATTTTTCAAAATACATAAAAAAATACAGTGGTGCCAATACTTATGTCTATGCACTGTATGTTGTACTCAAATAAATGAAGAGAGCTCTCAAAAAACAGTCTCAAGAGAAAACGGGGTTTTTCCATCGGTGCTTTTTCCTATCGGGACTTTCTCCTCCGCCAAGCAAGGCAACGTTAACGAAAAATTCAAAGTTGGTATTAAAACTAGGATATAATTTTTCATCGTCTCTAAATTTTGGTTATTTGAGTCTCTAGACAGTAATTTTCTTGAAGATCCTTCTATACTTATATTCCCTTATTTCTGAAAAACATTTCTATAGACTTTAAAACAACCCTAGAAACGGACAAACTAATCATCACCAAAATTTGGTCATATGTGTCTTCAACACTACTAACAATTTCAACGAATATCATGAAGATCCGTTCATAACTTCTTGAGTTGTGTTCCTGACAAACATTTTGGAAAACGTAAGTTAAACACACAAACAAACGAACCGATTATCATCAATATTTGGTCATTCGTGTGCTCTAACATTTCTAACAATTCTTCCTAATATTAAAAAGATCCGTAAAAAGCTTTCTGAGTTATGTTACCAACAATCATAGAAACAACTAGAACGCCTTGTGGGGTAAGACCATGACCTGCAGTGGGAGCAAATTTCATCGTCGTTAGTTTCTTTTTTTTTTTTTTTTTTTTTTTGCGTAAGTCACATCGAAGACAGCCCACCAGACTCCTTGCAAAAAAATCATCAATATTGGTAAACTCCTTCTCCCTGTTTTTGGGTGGAGAGCAAATTTCATCGCCGTCATTTTTTATGGCCAGCTAATTCTAGTTTCTTGGCATGGGTCACATCGAGGGCAGCCCATAAGACTCTGTAAAAAATTATGAGCATTGCTCAAATCCTTCGACCACATATTGAGTAGACAAATAAATATATATAAAATGTGTACAAGTAGATTTCGATTAGGAGCAGTTAAAGAAATTTTGATACCTACGACGCGTGTTTCGCTGTTTTCCAGCTCATCAGGTGGGAGGGTCAAAGTTGATAAAAATAGTTCTTGAAATATTATGAAATTTAGAGAGGTTACTATAGGAAAGGGTAACTATGATACCGGATGTTCCAAGAGTATAAGTAGAATTTTCAATCAAGCAACTGTTTCGTCGATTTTCAACTGCAGTCAGCTGCGTTGACTCTAATTACTGCACGGTGCAGACACACAGATGTACCGAGGGCGACAGTTTACAATCTGTCGAAGGTAAAAGGCTGGCACATCAGCATTGCAGTCTACGTAGTAAATGCGAATCCCACAATAATTGGCGAAAACACACCACACAGTGGTAGAAAGTTAACGTGAAGCGTTGGTAGGCCTCTGAGGATGGTAGAAATCACTTCAAGATGCAGCATCCATGTAAAACATTGGCACTGATCCGCCGCCTGCTATATGTATTGAATTAGCTTGTCATGGCCATTGCAATTTAATTCAATACATACAGCAGGTGAACAACTAAAAGAAGCTGCAAATGTATTGATGGTTTTAATTTCAAAAAGTGTTTCGAGCAAGAAGTACATTCATAGAAAAGGATAACCTGGCCTATTTTTTGCCTATTTCACTAAGATGGGGTCACGAAATAATAGAAGAACCAGTTTATTATATTAAGATGATAGATAAAATTCATTTTTAGCCTCTTTAATCAGTAATCCCACTGCAGAAACTTTTCATTCCAATCGTACCAAATTCTCCATGGAAACGTATCAGAAATGGCTATGTTTCAGCCATTACTTGCTATAGCCGTTACCGCTTTAAAAATTGTCTAAGTTCCGGTATCGGTAATGCGGTAATTTTCCGCCATTTACGATAACGATAAAGCGGCAAAGATTTTGCTTCATTAGTCCGGTAACCCGCTTCTGGATATAGTATTGCGTCAAGTGCTACCTTATTGGTAAAATTTATGAGTTTCATTTCAAAACACATTCTTCATCCAAACACAACCGTTCAGAACAGTAAGTCATTTCGTAACCGATGCACAGTTTACTCAACATGTCGGAATGAATTCTAATTTAAACCGGAGATATGAGTTTTCAAAGATATAAGACATTTTTTTAAGCGATCGCTATGAAGCAATATGTAGCTCGTATACAACCGTGATTACCCCTCTCGCACTGCCTGAAGTGTTTGTTTTTTGTCAGAAGGTTAGAAAAAACGAAGCAAGGACACCGCACATTCGTTGCTCAATAAGTGCCACCACTGTCAAGAGAGAGCGAGCGCGAATACAACCAATTCATTGCCGACTGTTGGCAACCGGGTATCTTCGTCATTTCATAACTGCTGCAATAAAACACATTTTAGGTCGAGCTTTCGATTTATTACCAAATTAGTATCAGAAAAAGCATTAGATGTTGTAAAATTATTTTCAGTGAACGAGCTTGGATAAGATTAGCACTATTCTAATATGTGAATGAGTTAAAATATTCGCAGCTCAGAAATGAAACTAAACTAAGTCGAAGCAAAACTTTTACTGAAATTGTTTGAGATGTTTTAAAAATTTCAACAATCAGCACATACCGGTACATTTAGTGCTAACGTGTCGTTCTAACGGTAAATATCGACCAAAATATTTGATCACATTTTTCCTACATTACGTACTTTTTTAGGTTCTTTGCGTTGCAATATTTCATGTTTTATAAGAAGTATATGATGCTCAGGCGATGCTACATTTTTCTGTTTATATCATGCATCAATTATTAAAACTTAGAATCTGTCTGACTTCTATCTAAAGCCCAATGCGGACGAGAGGCAAAAAATGTAGAACGTGGGGTTTCACCCACAACTGTTCCACCAGACTCGGCGAAGAAGTTGCATGATGAGCGAGTCCAACAGGATGCGTTTATTCAAATCAACTTACAGTCCAAGTTCCCCTATAATCTGTTGACTACTACATATGGTACGTAACGCCTCTGTTTTTCTTAAAACTTTACATCAAATGATGGCGATTGTAACTGTAATGTTAAAAGTATAAAATGCATTTGTTTCCACGTTACAACGGTAAAAGCCGCAGAAAACTTTGGTCTCAAAATTTTTTTCATAATCTAAGAGATAGCACAGACATTCAGTTGCTTAGTACTATACACGTTAGCTAAAAAAACAGCATATATATCAACAAGCAATAAAATTTATTAAACTACTGTTTATAATTTCCTTTCCATGCAACTTTTAAAAACTTTGCCCTAAGAAAGTGCAGCTGCGAAAACGATTCCCGTGCAGCGTGTGCACTGAAATGTTGTGCTAAAATTGACGATCCCTCAATTTCGTCTGGTCGATAACGGCGAAGATGTCGTTCATCTGCGCACTGCTTCAGAAACTTTGTAGAAACTGATGAATTTTGAATTAAACTTAAAATTAGTAGTTCGTATGTAGAGCATCGAAGTTTACAATCTGTCTCACTCAAGTCAAACTAAAATTAGTAGAAACATACGAATTTTAAATTAACCTTTAAATTAGTATTTTGACATGTTATTTACGCTCAGGAACTCAGTTAACATTTTATCATACCAACTCACTGGACTTTTCTGGTTCCCGAATGCGATCGCGTTAAATTCTGCAAAGTGAAAATAAAGCCCTGCAAGTGGCATATTTTCGAAAATATTCGAAAGAGCTACGTGTAAGCTATTCCAAGAACATTGTCTTTACTCTGGACGGTGAGTGTCTGCTGCTACCCATGGCAGCAGCAGACCTTTCGTGCTGCACAGTTATGCCGATCCATAGGCCAGGTGAGCAATCTTAGTGCATGGCACTCGGCGCTGAATCAGCAAATTTGCTTGGTGTGCATAGCTACCGTGAGGGTACTTACCTTAGGGTAGGAGGAGCGAGTCGTTGAACATTCTGCTTAATGTGCCATAGTTCTTAGCGGCTTGTGTTCGGTTGCGCTGTACTTACTCCTCTAGGGCCACTTGGCCTATATCTGTCGCCCGAACTAATGAGTGCGTGTTCCCCAGCGAACGGTGAAAAGTTGACTCTACCCTTACCAAATGCTCGATATTCATTATAATGCAAATCGTATAACCTAACGCTCCTCATCTAACCTAACGCCCAACGTCAAACATAACACTCCTCATTTAACGTAACGCGTCATATCTAATCTAATACTCCTCTAACGTCCGGCATCCAACTCAAATCGCCTCATGTAACTTAATGCTTGTAAGTGCAAGGTTTGTGCTAATTCTCCCTATTATATATGAATCTTCAGATAACCCTTGCTCTAAATATAAATTATTTTATATAAGGGGTGATGGATATTATAATATGAGAGAAGTTAGGAAAATATAAAACGGTTGCAGTAGCCTTTTTCATTCATTAGTTACTCTTTCTATTCTTAGGTGGATTTTCTAAGAAGAGCAGATGACTAAGAGTGAGGGAGCGCTAATGTGGAGGTAGCCACACCTGAGCAATGCTGGAAGAAGGATATCGTTGCCCCTTTGACTGACTGCCTAACAAGCAAACTGGAAGACAGGTTTCAGAGTAGGAATACCTCAGCAAACAAAGCTGTGGGCTTCTTCCCGTTCATGTGGACACACTGGCACTGTAAAATGAAGAAGACATCTTAGAGCATTGTGGAGATGACCTGCTTAGCCAGTCATTGTTTTCTCAAGAATAAAGAATGCAGAAACGTCACTCGTTAACTAAAAACACAGAACTAGCATGGTAGGAAACGTATATAATGCTGAACAAAAGTCAGAAACTAGGGCACTTTTCTGCTGCTTCTACGGCACAGCAACACATTCGGACGAGTAGATGAAGGGAAACATTGAAAGGACTAAAGTGTAGACCAGCCGTAAGAATCTTGGATCCAGTACCAGTAAAATGTCACTATATTGCCCCAAGTGACTGTGCGGTCACTCATTGTGGTGGCCCCCATAAAATACTTTGGCCTCAGTTTTAGGCTTTCGAAACGGGTTTCCTTTCGTACCTACTGAGCCTGTTTCCTTCGTGATACTGCTACTGCTTCAAAAAATTTGGGGCCCAGAAAATATTCATATGTGGCAATACAAGTTAAATTTAAGTTTTATTTCAAGTTTTTCAACATAATTGGAAGTGTGAAAAATGCAGTGCCATGAACCACGCGATACATAACTGCCCTCTCAAATTTGCAGGTGAAGCTAATAGCAAATTGATTAAACTTGGATAAAATCTTTTCTAGTCACCAAAACAACATCAAACAAAGTAAATGGTTCTCGGTGATGCAAGAAATGTGTTAACCAGCAAGAAACAAAAATTCGTATCTTCACATCATCTGTGGGCGACGCTATGACGCTTTCGACACCGAAACTACCTCAAATAAATTTTGCAATTTACCATCGACAAGTTCTCATGTATGCTTACTTCTTTCCGATCGATGCATTTTGTGTGTTGTAAGAACAGTTCATTTTTGGGTTGAGGTCGCCCCGTCAACTGTAAAAGGTTTTATCCACACCACGCGTTTGTAAACATACTATATTTCCTTTGCTGTGTAATTTCGCGTTGTAGATTTACTATAAATCATGTGAAGTGTGATTATATTCAATCTGACATATATTCACAAACGCACTGTTGCGTAACATGCTGCGAATTTGTTGACTTACTATGATTATTTTGATGTTGTGTTACATGCAGCGCATTTGCAGATTTACTATGTTTATTCTGAAGTGTAATTGTATTTCATCTTTGTCCTAAGAGGCTTCACAATATTACGCCAACGTGCAACGTATATATCACATTGTTTTCAACATCTTTTTCTTCTTTAGTTTAATTTTTTACTATTTTACTTTATTATTACTATTATTATTTTTTTAATCCGCCCCAGGGGTAGATGCTGGCGGGGCCCTTTACCTGCCAAAAGATTGAGGGTCCTAAGTTCCGTCTCCGTTGGACATATTGCAGCTTGCCGCAGTTCCGGCTGACAAGATACATATATTTTTTTCTAACATTAGGTAGGCTCTCAATACTCCCCCCCCCTCTATTTCGGGAGGTACCCGCTTTATGAGGTGGCCGACCTATACCACGAGGCCTCTACCTTCCCCCGTACGTACGGAGGGCCATGGAAGAGACCGTCTGAAGGGGCGTAAAGTAATCGAACAGTGTAATCAGAGAGAGAATGAAAACGTTAATCAAACTCTGGCCAATCTTGCTGCATTTTAGACTGTTTCCGTATGTCTAGTTTTCGTATTACATTTTCCTCATTTTTATCATAGAATGAAGACGTTAAACAAAATCTGGCGTCTAGCAATTTTTGCCCCGTGTTAGCTTCAACCATAAAAATAAAAACACTCATGTTACGGTGATAGCTTTAAGACTAAGAATAAAACACTCATGGTGCTGCGCCCTCCTAATATGTCGAATACCGCATCCATATGAAAAAACGATTGATTTTCACTCTGCTTCTTTGCTAAAATTCTTAAGCTAACCGGGACAGACACTCTCGAGCATAGCAATCATCTTAGTTAATTCATATCTTCTAACGTGATCTCTGCTTACTATTCTTTTCTAATGCCCCACAGGCTGTTTTGCATATATAAATCCTTATCTATCACAAATAGGGAAATTACGGTTATATAATTTAACTAAATTGGAAATACGCAGCGTCTCTTTCATTGTAATATAATCTTTCTATTTTATTTTAATTCAATTTTGTTCCATTATTAGCATTAGTAGCTATTTCTTGGAATTCATGTCCGTTTCTCACTCACTCCTGAATATGGTTAGCTGGTCTATATATTCTAAATTTCGCATTGCACCTTTCTTCTTCTTTTTTTTAATCCCTGTAAACGTAACATTTTTAATCCGCAACTACTCGCCCTAGCTCACTTTAGGCTGCATACTGTATTTCATAATCTAAAAAAAAAAATCACATCACTTCTGTGTAACCAACGCCCCTCATAACGGAAAATAGTGTCAGTATTATGTCCTTATTAAGATGCGGGCCTTGTTCTAGTAAATTCACTGCTAATTTAATGCCAATTGTCTCTTATGTCACTCTTTAGTATGTTAGTACTAAGCATGAAAACCTCAGGATACTGTGTCCTATCCTTGTTGGACACAGTCTCCAGATGAGAAATACATGAGCTTATTATTATTATTATTTCGGCATCTCCGCGACCGAAGACATTTTAAACAGCAGGAAATTGCAAAGAATTTTAAGATGTGCCTAATTCATTCCAAGTTTGTAGAGATGTTAGAAAGTTAGCTAATGGAACTTATTAAGCAAACTCAACCAACAGCTAGTGGCCTAAGAAAGAAAGAGTTTCCTCATCTAATCGTTCGCATGATTGGCTGGGCCCTCGTTGTCACAGCTTTCAGTCACTATAACTGAATTCAGACGCCACTTATTTTAGCGTGTTCGATCCGGTGAACGAACACGATCTGTCCTTCAAATTTTTTGTCGCAGTCTACTCGTAAAATACTGCATCTAACGTGAGGGAGCACTTGTAAAGACTCACCACCTAGCCTTTTCAAAACCTTTGCCTAGGTAAGAATTGTTTATAGTATCATACCAAATTACATTGCCACCAAGGCACAGTTTCGCCGTAATAATTATGTAAGCTTTTGGTATCAATTCGGCGTCCCTAAATGCTGCCCCCTCCCCCTTAGTTACGCCTCTGTAGAACTACTTACAGCAGCTATTAGGCCGCTGGCACACCGAAAGTAGTTCGGCGAAAGCTGGCAGGCAGGCTGGCAGTTCGTGAAGAACACGGAATGCATCGGAGCGCACACACCGAACAACGGCAGCGGCCTGCTCAACTGCCGCTGATCGGTGTGCGCGTTTCTATGCATTCCGCGCTTCTCAAAAGCTGCAAGCCTGCCTGCCTGCCAGCTTCTCGCTAAACTGCTTTTGGTGTGCCAGCGCCCTTGGGCGTGTTAGGAGCAGGCGCGTGCAGAGGTCTCGGGACGCCCGGGGCCGACCTCTTGATTTGATACCCTCCCGCCAAAGAAAAAAAAAAAAAAAAGAAATTAATAAAACAAACTATTTTTGCAAAGAAATATCTAAATACTTGACCACGGATAAAACTAAATGCTCAGTTTATCTTAAATTTTTAGTAGACCTATATTGCAACTTGATTCGATCAACACCAGTTATCAGCAAATTTTTCACAAACATCAAGGATACAATAGCAACTTTTACGGAAGGTCCAGGTCGTGTTATGCGTGCCATCTAAACTATGCAGAACACTCCTTTTAGCGGTATGTACATTCTATCGGGCCTTAGCTCTTTTACTATAAGAAAAATCAAGAGTAAGTTATCTCTACACTGGACGTAAGATAGCTTCCTTCTCTAGCACTGTCGTAAAACATGAGTAGAGTATTGGTATGCAACTATACAGATTCCACAACCTTCAAGCCACTGTAATTATATACTTCATTTAACGCAACATACCAACATAAAGAATATATATGAAGAAGGCCCATACATTCAAGAAATTGGAATGATGACTACCTTTGATTTTTTATTTGCATTGCAATAAATACTATATGACATGCATCAGATAGGCTTTATAATCTAAATTACAGTAACAAAAAAAAAAAATGCAGTAATAAATCTCGCTGAATTTTCGACTCAGAATAGCTAAACTGTCGATTACGTTGTTTTTGTTCAGTAGTGAACTTGTCCGATAGATTATAGATAGGGGCAGCGCCCCAGGGGGTTTGTGTAGGTTAGCTTAGTCATCAGCTAGGCCTTCAGGCTTCGGGACGTCTGTCTCTCGTGCCCACTTATAGCCTCCTTCGTGATTTCGTACTCCTACTGGTCTTTTTTTTAATTCGTTCTTCCTCTTCTTTCCCGACTTGCTGTTCCCATGTGCGTTGGTCCACCTTCGTGCATGGGTTCCACATGTCCGTTTTCCTCCCATATATTCATGAATCACCATTGTTGTGTATAGGTAGGCTTTAATGTCTAATATTATAATTAGATTACAGATCCGATAACGCTATTGCGTCGATACAACGGTTGCACCTAGCGCCTTGCTTCGTTCTCCAAGTTATTTCAACTTTGCACTCGACCCACTGCATGTAATGAATGTTGAAGCTGTGTCTGAAGAAACGTTACGCCATTTAGATGAGACTCTAGCAACTATTCACATGGGGTGAAGCAGCCTGCCGAACTGTGCAACGCTTTCGACAGAGTTTCTTTCCAAAATTAAACTCAACTGTGTTGATTCCTGAAAACCGGAATTATTACATTTTTATATTCGCCAAATATCATTTATTCGTCTTTCATACATATCATTAGAGTGGATATCGCTTAAAATCATGATATGTGCCACCTTTTCTATTTGTTGTAATGAATATAAGCTGTTACCGAGGTTATTCAGTTATTCAATCGGTGAGAGTATGCACGTTGCGATTTTCACCCAGATATTGTGGGGTTATTATCTTCACTAGAGGACAAAGAACGGATTTTTATAAGATAAGTTTCACGATTTTTTCCTGTACTGGGGAGCAGCAGCAGCAGCAGTGCGTCCTGTGACTTGATCACACTGCCGCCTAGCTGGGCGTGACGTAGTTGTTTTTTT
>LQNS02015106.1:17666482-17681958 GCA_001587735.2 Parhyale hawaiensis | reverse complement strand
ACGATGTCCGGTCGGTTGGCGTGTAGAACACGATCGGTTTCCATCCTCTTGTCCCAGTAGATCTGCACGGCTTCGTTTTCAACCACGGGCGCGGGTTCGTGCTCGTACCACCTTTCACATATTATTATTATTATTATTATTATCATCGATATTTTCTCATTTTACCATCAGCCTCACTTGCGAGGAGTGGACAGTCAAGGTTCGCGTGGTCTATGGCTCTGCCCATATGGAGCTTCTAGGCGTTGGAGCAAGTGGCTGCTTCTTCGTCGCTTGCAGCAGCAAGCTGTAAAGACAAAAAGAGACCTATCAATATAACTGTAATAGATAAAACAAACAATATTCCTATATAAGGGTATGAAACGATTAGGTAGTGTAGTAATAAGAAAGACGAAGAAGAAAAATTAAAATACAGTAGGAGGGACAGCTCGAAGACTTCAATAATAACGTGACCGAGTTCCCACAAGGGTTATTCTAATACAGCTATAATTGAATAGAAAAGAGAAATGGAAGAAAAATTGAAACTCTTCTGGAGGCGGATTCCTCACACCTAAGGAGAAACTGTACTGAACCGTTATTAGGAACAGTTGTAATAACATCGAATTGACAAACCTACTTGGCGAACATACAGGAATTTTGAATCGGTAAAACAGTAAAGTCTTAGTGAAACTCTACATAAGGAATTGAGGCTTAAGAAAATATTATACGAATGAGCGTCCAATGGAAGTTCCAATTAAGTTTCAAAACTGAATTGATCACCCTAGGAAAATTGAAGTTAATATAATATTATCAAATACTTCGAGCATTGAAGAGGCAACAGCAAATTAACAAAATGCATTGGTTCTGTAATTCTTGTTAGTACTTATAATGAAACAAGTTAGTAATGATAAGGCTTAAAAGTAATGCTAAATATACCCCAACTATTAGAACGGCTAGTGTGGCGCAAGTAATAGAAACACGAGTGTACCCAGGTAATAAGGGCACGAGTACTTATCATTGTGCTTGGTTAGTAATGTTAGTTATGCACTATAGCGTTGGCAAAGCAGTTACTTACTTGTAATGGATAAAAAAAAAAAAAAAAGGTTGCACGGCACCTTGGCCTAGCACTCGAAAGACAACCTCGATCATATCGAGCATCTAGAAAGTTGACCGAAACCAGCACGCTTGTCCTGAACTTTCGAGTAAGTCCAAGGCTTCATTTTGGGGCCCAGTCAGAAGCACCCATATTATCATAGTGCGGCTTATGTTTACTGCATTTTAGAAAGCAAAACGTCAGGTTTGACAGAGGAATTTTGATGCGTTCTTGAAGTTAAAATAATTGTCTCAGTCAAGGAGGTTATGTTTTCATCGAGTTTGTCTGTCTTTTTGTCTGTCTGTCAGCACGATAACATTCAAATAATATAAGCGGATCTTTAAGAAATTTGCAAGGATTGTTAGGTATGTTAGGAAGAACAGGTTATTAACTTTTGGTGAATATCCGATCATCTGTTTGTTGTTTTTTTTTTTTTTCTTTTTTCTTTTCAATGCCATACCACAAGAAATAATGGACGGATTTTTATTGAATTTAGGTGAGTTAATAGTTAGGTATATCACAAAGAGTGAATCACTAAATTTTTGTGAGAATCTGATTGTTCGTTTGTTTATATCTCTTCATGTTTGATATTACTTTTTTTATCAAAAATAACTGAGAAAAACTTTGAACGAATTTTTTTTAAATTTGTAGGAATTGCTAGCAATATCGAAAGAAATAAATGATCAAATTTTGGTGATGATCTGTTCTGTTCGTTCGTTTGTGTGTGTGACTAAAGTTTGTAAAAATGTTTATGAAAAAGTATTTCATGAACTCATGGACGGATCTTCAAGTAAATTACAGAACCTCATATTACTGTCAAAAAGCCAGATTTTGGTGCTGATAAAGAAAGAAATCATGGTTACAGAACTAATTTGAAATTTTCATTGACGTTACTTGCCCTGGAGGAGGAAAACGCTCTCAAACTACCCTAGTTGAAATTGTTTTGGTTACACTTTTGGAACTTCATCTCGTTCGGGTTACTGCAGACGAAATATTTGAACAAGATCCTATAAATATTATTCACAGTAGCACAGTAGACTCTACGAATGAATTCCTAAATTCAAAAGCGAAGTAAAGCAGATCATAGACAAGACCATACATTGACTGGACACTGAAATCGGGCCTTAAGCAATTGGGCCTGGAGGCGGATTTACGTCAGTGTTAATAAAATGAGTTCTAATAATCACAGAGACCTCAAACAACAATTAATTTCTTCGGCGCACCATACGAAATGCGTTGCAGAGCAGGGAATCTAAATTCGCAAACATATATCTTCTGTAGGTGATATACATCATACATTCGGATACCAATAAAATTTGAAAATTCATCATAATTTCTAGCAATATTGAAATTTTATAGAAAAAGTTGACTCATGGCTACCACACGTAATGTACTTTAATATAGCATTCAATTAAGTCTTTTCCAACTACGGATTTGACGCTACAACCTCAGGAATTGATGTATGTAGAGCTTTCGGTAGACCTCATCCCAATGGCCGCTACAAAAGTGAGGTTAGAAAAATTCAGTCATGTTCAAAAAATTAATTAAAACCACAGTAATACTACATTGGTACATACCAATGAACTAAATATACCGTATATGTTCAACTATGAGATAAAGATAGCAAGACAGCTAGTAAATGATATTAAAGCAACAAGTTATGGCATTTCCTGAACCATCTAGCTCTGCACATTGTGATTGTCAATATCGTTTCACATAACTGCCTAGGTATATTACACTACTTTATAGTTGCCTACATTACCTACATCACTTCATGGTCTCCTGTGTCGCATCACGTTTTGGTTGAATCATGATTGCCGGAGTTATATCACTTCAGAGTGGCCTATGTTATGTCACTTCACGGTTGCTAACCTTTAACCTTTATTGTTCTCAAAATACAATTACAGCTGATCTCTTACCTAATACATTAAAAACTGAGAACGCATCCAGCTGAAAGCGCGTAGTCGCTTGTGGGACGCAGTGCTTGAAACGTTCATTGAGGTCCTAATTCTAGAATTTGTATACATGATCAATTTCGCTTTTCAAACAAGTACACAATACCATATCACGAAGTGACAGTTGAAACTCCCTAGAAATTTGTCAAAAACCTAGTTCACTACACTACAATACATCACACTTTTCAGGTTTGTACTACAACCCCTCTAGAATTTAACACGGAAGTATTTTTTATCACAACTCTTTTGCACACAGATTCATATAATACGCAAAATACAGGATACAACCCTATCTAAATGACAAACTAACCGTGTCATCAACCTCTAGCATTAAAGTTGCATCTGGAAAGATATTGCACTATTCATTGTAACTACTAAGAACTAACTCTTTGTACTTTGATTTGAACACCGAATCACTCATTGGTTGAATAATTTCAACCGGTAAAGCGTTAAAACATCTGACACTCTGGAAAATCACAAATTTTTTTTGCAAATCAATTCTAGTTACAGGTAAATTAAACCTCGAATCTCGTGTGTAATGAGTATGTGTTGGCAAGAGGTGACTAAAATATTTTTCGAAAATATAAGGGTCGTAAAATATTGCATTGCCAATAAATTTTAAAAGAAAATATTAGTAAACGTCGTCAGGTTTTAAAATGTGTAATTTCGAAAACATAGTGTTAACTGACATTCGAGGAACGTTATTTGCATCTCTCTTAACATGAAGTATAATCCTTAGCACATTGTTAATGGCGACTTTTAGAGGGTGCAACACATTTTCGGATGCTTTTCCCCAAATAATAATATTTTGTACAAGATGCGAGTGCACTATTGCGTAGTATAGTAAAACAAGCAACTTTCTGGACAAGTGTCTGGCTACTGCATAGACAGCACCTCTAGCTTTATTAATCTTTGAACATAGCTGGTCAATATGTTTGGAAAAACTAAGACGGTCATCAATGATGACACCTAAATACTTAAAAGATTTATAGTTGAGGCAAGCCGTGCCTCCTAAAATTGATGCAGCCTTAGGTAGCAAGTTGCCTTATTAATGACACAAGAAATAGCCATTGTAGCTCTTGTTGGACAAACCGATTAAAAGCGTGCCATTTCTAGATAAATAAAACCTAATGAAGTCTGGCTCTTTGTCGCTCCAAAGAAACCACAAGACGTCCCCTTAGAGCAAGTACTCGCCAAGGCCGGGTGATGCTGAGGTTCACTTTGGGTGGCAGTTTCGAAGCAACAGTTGGCGGCATTACCCGTAACGTGAATGGTGAATGTGTTTCGCCGTTTGCGTTATGTAGAGCTTATGTAAGATCTGCTGCTGGCAAGCTACTCATCAGTTCGAGGTAAAAGGCGCGACTTACTTCTCCATTGAGAACGCGCTAGATGGGTGAGCCCTAGTGCCTTTTCCGCAGGGGATGTTGCAGCTTGCCGCAGTTCCTGCTGACGAGGTTAGTTTGTAAAGTTAGGTAGGCTCTCAATACTTCCCCTTCTGTTGCGGGAGGTGAGCCGCTGATCGATATGGTCGACTTAGTCGACCTATTCCCGCTAGCCTTCTACCTTTTTGTTTTTCATTTCTTTCCCCTGCACGGCGTAGCTGAGCGAAAGCGTTCAACCTTGCCCGGGGGTTGGAAATGCATAACTGGCGCTTTTTTCCTGCCAGTAGCGCACTGACCACTTTGAGACCTACCGGCAGAAAAGCCGAGACAAAAATCATTGATGATTTTAAACGAGACATACCTCGCGTCCTAGGGGCGTACGAGCCTGTGTTAAACCACAATAATAGTTCCGCGCGATATAGACATTGTGTCCGTCATGCTCTAGTAAAGTTTATACTGCTAGTAGTAGAAAGGTGAGAGGATTTTTCAGACACGAGAGCAAATTTATCTTGGTTTGGTGCGATGGTAGGCAGTATGTGAGATATCAAATTGAAAGATTGCGACCCAAGTGTGTCCAAAAGACTGTTAAACTTGACGAAAGCTTGATTGCTTATGAAATATTCTCTGCCACTAGAGTAAGGCCTTAGATCAGGTTGCTGCGGCCAGTAAACGCTCCAGCGTACAAAATATTATTTCTGTGGTTTACTTTTCGTGCAACGCGTGCATCGTATGTTCTTGGACTAATCTTCGTGCACGATAATGGCCCTCTGCCATACCGCTAGGAACGCCAAGCAATAATTTTGCACACCTGAGAATTTGCATCTCATGCCACGGCCAGCTCTAAGTCCTGATGCCAATCCCACTGAGAAGGGAACTTACGATTATTCTTGGACATGCAGTTAAAATGAAACAGCATACTGTAGTGGTAGATTTATTACAGAGACTTAAAAAATCCGTGTAGCAATTCATCAGTACAATGCTGTGGCCGTAGATACTAACAAGTTATATAGCAATAATATGCACATGTCCGACAAATGCATCGTCATGAGTACTTATTGGTAATTAATAAATAAATGTAATTCGTTTTCAATTTGTGCACCTTGCAATTTTTAAACAAACATATTCTTTAACATGTTATTTCTCTTTTGCTTTTTCAAGTGAAATTCCCAACTGTAAAAGGATGCGATTTCATCAACATAGGGCCTACCAAAAAAAATATATATATATATCACAATGATCGACGAAGTAAATGTAGGAAATATATAATTTTTTTAATTTTCGTTCTCTAATTTTGTTCAGTAACTGTACATCATTCAACATTAAAGCACCTACGGTTCTAAGAGTATATCATGAATTTATCTGCAGCACAAATCAGCGCATGTGAATTTCCCAGTAAAGCAGTGCAGCCAAGCTAACTTCACCTGTACAGTTACTACTGTACCACTGCGCAGTTACGTGTAAATAGAATACTCCCTAAATGAGTATCCTTGGCATATCCTTTGTTTTGTAAATTCGAAATGGTAAAAAGTGCTCACTGGGCCAGGTTTTTTTTTTTTTTTTTTTTTTTTTAGCTGGTTAGTGCTCTCCAGCGTGCATTCACTGTCAGCCTCTTCTACCTCCGATGCAAGAGTGTGTCATTCTCTCGCCCGCCGATACTCAATCTGACCCCGAACGAATCTTGCCGAAAACGAACTCTTTTCTCTACGCTGGCAAATTTTGTTTCTTTTTCTTGATTGCCTGCACTTACGAGTCCCCATGGAACGAGTTAGCCTGGAGTCATATTGGATCTTCACACGGGCGATCCGTCAAGAGAGGCCAGTTGGGTTCTGCTCGTGTGCCCTCTTTCTTCCCTTGCTGACCTCACCTCTTGCTGCAGTTCTTNAACCATATTGAGATGAGGTTAAAATATTCTGAACTGAGATAAAATGCGATAATCTGGAATGGATGACTTTTTCAAATATCTTATTCAATACACTAAGGGTCGATATAGGTCTATAGTTATTGGCGGTTGCTGGATCACCTGCAATATCCCTTCACTGCTTTCAATGCTGGATCACTTCACTGCTCTCAATGATAGATCACTTCAGGGAAGCCAGTGCTTCATCACTTCTCTGCTAGCCTGGCTCCATCACTTTATGGCTGCCAGCTGCGCCAACTCATTTTTCGCTCTGCAGTCTGTCCTGATTTTCTCACTTAGCCCGTATAGCTACCTAATAAATCGAATAAATGTCATTAACATTTTAATCAGCTGTTTACTTTACATTTCATTACAAATCGAACATACAACGAGTGTGAAAAGTTTCTGTTCAAGAAAATGAGACTTTCTATTTTACTATTGAGAAATAAGTTTAATGCAAACATCAAAGGATGTGTACACAGTTGTTCAACGTAATTGCACTGCAAGCCTTAATATTTTTGTGAATTTGTTGCGTATAGAAGTTTTAGAAGTATTCACAAGTTTGCCAGTCATTACTGAATGAATTAGAATCAAGTCAAACAGCCTAAATAAAGAATGGAAAAGTAATGGTAGAACATTATAACAATGCATCTTCGACAGCGTACAGTCAGGCCCAATTGCGGAATCGAAATTTGCCTTAGGGGCCAGTGTCAGGTCAATTTATGGTGCGGTCTATGAGCAAGTGCATACATAAAAGTTGCAGATATTTGAAATATGGAATGAAATTTAGATCTTAGAGCGGCTTTTGGTTTATTGCCAGTCGGTCTTATATCATACTATGAAAAAATCAGTTCATAAAGTGAGAAAAATTAAAACTTTACTTTATTTGTTAACCTATCCGTTGCCAAAGGGGAATGATTAAGTTAATAAAATATTCATTAGTTATAAAATTACTGATGCTACCAATCCATTATTTCTTATGAAAGTTTTAAGGGTAGCTTATATCAATTATTAGTTTGTAAAAGAAGATAAGTTTTCTATTTTGATTTCTTATGCCCTCTCTCTTATAGTCCCTGAGATTAGAAAACATAACTTAATTTTGAGTAATTTAGGGAGTTTACGGACTTTGTCACTTATTTTTTCAAATGTGTATTGGTTCTTCCCTAAGAAGTGCATACATACTTCAAACACACACTTGAAACATTTTTCACACTTCGTATACATAATGCAGGTCTGAAGAAACGATGTTATTGTTCTGTTGAGTTTCAAAAGGTTCCTTCAGTATTAGGTAGGGGAAATTCAACATGATATGGGTCTCAAATATCACTGATGAACAGAGCTTGTGCTATGTGAAATTTCTACAGGTTCCAGGTGTAAATAATTAAAGTCGTCACTCATGAGTACATCACAGTAAGGATCGGTCAAGGGGACCCCCGTCCATGCATGTATGATTTTGGGTTTTTACCCTTGTTTATTTTAATTATTTAATCATCTTAATTTTCTTAGGTCATCTCAATAAGACACAAAATTCTTTTGGTAGCGTAACTGGCCGAGGGCCTCCAATGATCAAATCTGCTCAGTAGTTAACCTTGGAAAAGAGAAAATACACATAGAGAAAAGGCTAGCGTACAGAAAAGAAAATTACCCATCAGTTATTCTACTTATGGGTTTTGGTGGTCTAGCAAGCAAAGAGAATTTTTTGCTTCAGTTTACACAGTCGATTACAATTTATGATTTTAATCTTATTACCATATGTTTGTTTATGTATTTGTTCATTTATAATGCAAGGAAGCGTTGCATTAGAGTAATAAGTGCCAACATATTTATATACATATATATGTTTCTCATATTTACTACAATCGAGCTAGAATTAGAAAAGCGAGAGCTAGTGAGCATCAAAGTTAAGAGAAGCCGGGAGTAGAATGAGTTGTATCGCAGCAACCCCTGACAAAAAAATGCTCGTACTCAGTGCTGCCAGCGCTGGGTTTTTAAACCAAGATCTTGGTTTTTCAGTCATCGTCTTGGCTTCTAGGTTTTTTCTGTTCAAAACACGCTTAATCTTGGTTTTTTGCACGCGACTCTCGTGTAGGTAAAGCTCATATCAATAAATAATAAGTTTCTTAAGAAAAGAAATAAGTTTTCGCCATTCATACTGATTTTTTATTTGCAACAAAAGTTTAAGTACATTATTCGTTGTGGTGCGTATTGAACAGGCACGAAACCAATCGAAAAGTTTTATCCAAGGCGACTCGCCGAGCGTCGAGCTGTTTACCCACTTCACAACTTCAAAATTTAGCCAGCAAATTTCAAAATCTGGTGCTTTTAAGCGTGTTAGATGCTCATTATAACACGTACAGGAGTCTTAGACTGACGAAAGACCTGCAAAGCATCGAAAACAATTTGATAAATCCACAGTTTTACTACAATTCATCGAAGAAAAAAAGAGGTTTGAATCAAGTAAATTATCTGAGTAATGAAACCTTCGTTGTGCGTCCACGCTATTAGCCTGCGTTAAGAGAATTTTTTCCCCGAGCCAATACAGTGAAACCGCTATAAATAAATCAAGAAGAATTTTTATGCGAGAGAAATCTCCCAAGACAGCAAATTACTAAGGGCAAGTTCAATTGGACGCCAAAAGTAAGCCATAGAGGCTTGACTTGTGCGGTAGGCTATTTCATGTAAGTGCGCTGGCTCGGCCTTCTTAATTGAGTTTCAGGCATTGATCTTCAAACAGCAGACCTTGAGACTTCCAACGACTCAATAATACTCTATGAAATGGAGTCTGCTCAACGTAATCTCGTTTTTAACACTAGCCAAAATTTAGCCTCCAAGGCTAAATTTTGGTGCCCAGTTAAACACGCCTAGGCTTATATATGGCGAGACGAGCATGTCATGGTTGCCTTAGCCAGAATAATAGCAAAATTCATAAAAGACATTTGCGATTGTGGCGTTTACAGCTCTGCAAAGCTGAAAAAGGCAAAAGATACCTACCAATACAATTACCATTTATGGAAGAAATGATAAGAAAATGTTTTGGTGAGTTCTCATTAAGTGTATTTAAAAATAAAAATCAATTATTACTTTGATTATACTGTTTTCTTGAACAAAATAACATTTTTACTAACTTTTTTTCAAACCTTGGGTTTTTGAGGCAGATCTTGCTTTTTTTCTGACCTGCTTGCTAGGTTTTTCTGAGAAGGGCCGCCTGCAGCACTGCTCTTGCTATTGAGTTTTATCAGGAAAACAATTTTTGCTGCTATAGCCTCCTTGTAGTCTTTAAGGTACTGTAACCTATGATCAGAATACTATTCTCTTCATCAGTAATAAACAATGGCACATATTGCGACTGGGGGCGTATGTACGCATTATTTGGTTATGTGTATGCACAGCCTTGTACATCAGTGTGCACCCACGGAAACACGCACACCACAGCACAGTGCACACGGCCCTCTCAACCACCTACTTTATTTTTAGCTGCAAAGGCTGCCAAGAAGCTCACGACTAACGGAACTCTAATGCCGTTCTTATGCTTATGTTGACTAACGGCACTCCTGAGATGCACTTAGCCGATTTTTCGCGAATTCCATCTATGCATAAAACATATTCATAGTTGCACTACCCAGAGGCCAGTAATATCTGGATGAAGTGTTATGAAAACATTGATTCACAAAAAACAAATAAAAAAATATGTTGATACATAAATATAGATTTGTACGACTACGTATACATAGGAAAGTAATAAATGTCTCTAGAAAATAATAATATCAAGTAGGAATGTAGTGTTCAACATTTGTGCACGAATGTACAATATTCGACGCGAAAAGCCGTTGAAGGCAGTAGAGGCATCTGCTCAGTGTCACCAGATTGAGTGCCTTAGAAACAAGCGAGTGCGTTCATAATTCGGCTCGCGACTCAATAGTGTAAACAAACTGTAGGTTCGGNCAATACTATCTGGGGACGAGCTGTACGGTTCACAATACTATCTGGGGACGAGCTGTACGGTTCACAATACTATCTGGGGACGAGCTGTACGATTCACAATACTATCTGGGGACGAGCTGTACGGTTCACAATACTATCTGGAGACGAGCTGCACGGTTCACAATACTATCTGGGGACGAGCTGTACAGTTCACAATACTATCTGGAGACGAGCTGTGTTATGAAAACATTGATTCACAAAAAAAATAATGAAGAATAAAAATAGGCACATATATAAATATAGAATTTGCACCACTACGTTATACATAGGACAGTAATTAATGTCTCTAGAAAATATTATATCAAGGAAAAATGTAGTTTTCAACATTCAATGTTCGACACGAAAAGCCGTTGAAGGCGGGAGGGGCATCTGCTCAGTGTCACGGGATTGAGTGCCTTAGAAACAAGCGAGTGCGTTCATAATTCGGCTCGCGACTCAATAGTGTAAACAAACTGTAGGTTCGGTCCACAGCCAAAGTGTGGGAAAGGCGCTGGATAGTCTTTAGAATGTGGAGGGTAGAACGTAAGATATAGTTAGTCATGGTAGTGAGGTTATAGAGCGAACACGCATTACGTGTTCTCTCGTCCCCTGCTGGGGGGCAAAAATATGTAGGAGAATAATGCAAAAAGTGCCACCTTTTTTCTATATATTTATCAAGACACATGTGTGATTGTTTGCTGATAGAACAATTATATGAACAACAGAAGAAATCAGAATACTAAGAGAGTTCAGACGAGGTGTAAGGTAGACGGACTGCGTTACAGTAGACATGGTTAAGCAGCAGACACTTGTTTAGACGGGATTGATTAAGATAGCAGAGCTAGCTCAGGTCAAGCTAAGTTAAGTGGAAACATTAATTAACCCTGGAATTTCCACGGCTCCCGCTAGTATATATTATTACATATATTACAAAAACACGCATTTATCATTCACATGATGATACTTTTAGAAATCAATACCGTTAACGTACAATAATCTTAATTTAGCATTTCTTGGATAGTTGGAAACTGAAAGTTATGGAACCGTGCATTGCGGAGAAGCTAAGAAGTTGTATTATCTTACTGTACCTTTTTACAATTGCGATCGAACTATCTTCACTTTGGTTTCAACACTTGAGCCCAATATCACAAATCATGCATTTGCTTTCAACAAACTTCAAATTAACTCAACCTAGTCAGCAAAATCATTCAACAATGTGCATATCTGCAATTGCTTTCAACATAGCAATGAAACATTAGCCAATCAGAAATATTTAATCAACATTCGGAAAAAAAATTAACATATGTACAATTAGAACACTCTGAGAGCGCATACCTCCGCCAAGCGAGGCGACGGTAGCAAAAAATTCAGATTGGCTCTGAAACCATAATTTTCTTTGTATAATCTCCAAAATCCGATCAACTGTGCCATTTGATAGTAATAATAGCTTGTGCAATTTTCTTGCAAGATCCGTTCATACAGTGTTTCTCATTCGAGTTTTATCATTCATGTGCTTGGTAAAAACAATTTCGAATACTTTAAACAATTTCATCCACAGGAAAACATTTTTCATTTCACATTTACCATCTCGCTTTTGATTCGCACATTTGTTTATAACAAGCTCCCCATTTTGCGACACAGCTTCAAAAGGCGACTTTTTGCATTTGAGTTAAAGAATTTGCATTACCAAAGAACAATAAAACAAAATAGTTTGACAATGTTATGTAATAGAAGAACAATCAACGCAACGCATTTCTCGACGCTAGTACACTTCACACTGGATAATGCAATGGTATACATAATAGTCAAAAGAAGTTCAATTAAACAAAATTCACGTGTAAAAAATCTATGTTAAGTAACAGGTACATACAGATTTATGTAAGATTTACTACCTATCCTAAGATTTGCATGCTTACAAATTGCATACAATTATGTACACATTTAGTCGAGAATGTCTCTGAGATCAATCGATGGTCGAAGGTAGGTATTGGAGTGAGGGTAACAGCTGCTGGCTACGTGGTCCCGCGTGACG
Source organism: Parhyale hawaiensis (assembly GCA_001587735.2). Classification (NCBI taxonomy): domain Eukaryota; kingdom Metazoa; phylum Arthropoda; class Malacostraca; order Amphipoda; family Hyalidae; genus Parhyale; species Parhyale hawaiensis. The sequence continues at coordinate 17,669,663 of LQNS02015106.1, read as the reverse complement.
CTGGTCAGGAGCGTGTCGTGCACGGCGCGTCGCAGGAGCCGCACTCGATGCTCCGTCATAGACAATCCCGCTCTGGCTGCAGCCGCTGCTGCATTGTGACGAACTTATTCGTTAAGCCGCTACTTCAGATCCGCCTTGAACGTTGAGACACGCTCTTCAATAGGATTTAGAAAAGGTGAATATGGAGGCAGAAACTTAACTTCAAGTTGAGGGAACGCTTTGACAGCAGCTTTGTGGATAGACCCATTGTCCATTATCAGAATAGCACGTTCTTCACCCAAAATAACTTCCAGAACTATCAAGAAGCTTTTGAATATCTCTTGGTCTACTCCTCCCGAATGTATCTCATAGTAAAGGACACTGACCTGGTCTCAAATTGCCGTAATTACCGACAGGTAATTACGGCTCACCACGGCTCACCACATACGACTCTATTTACTCGTTCTCCTTGTCTGGCGCGGCCATAAGTTCGCTTGGTGTGAAAGTTGAAGCCTGTCTCGTCGATGTAGATTCGATGTTTGCGTAGCCCGTCTGTATACTTCCAATGCACATACACCCGCTCACTGTTGCGTTTGCCGTACAGGGACCTTCTCTACATTATTCAGTGTAAGCAATTCTCCGTCTAATGCACGGGCTAGAGTACTGATTGAGACGAGAGGCTTTGTCTAAACACTTCCCGAAGTTTAGAATTGAGTTCCGTGAGGATGATACAAGGGTTTGCTTCGATCAGCGATACGAGAAAATCTAACGACTCGTCATCTACTTTAGAAGGTCGGCTTCCCGAATGAGCGGCTGCTGTGCGGCGTCCAGTCCCGGTGTAGGTCCTCACGATGCTGTATGCTGTTGCCCGCTTCACCCCTAGGGAACTGGCTGTTACCAGAAAATCTCATCCCCTTTCATGAGTCTCAATAATTCGTTGCCGGTCGGCATCTGATACACTATTATTGCGGCGAGGCATCATGGGTTTCAGCGTTTTTCAGGTATTACACGCGTAGTGGCACAGAGACTCTTGGACTGCTGCATAAATTGACACGTAGCAATGAGATAACCCTGTTCGCGGTCACAGCTAAGTGGTTGAAGAAAAAATACTGTTCTACAGGTTTGAAAACGTGAGTTTAAATTCATTGACGACTGCTTAAGCATAATTGTAACGTTTTTCGAATATTACGTGTTGATTACGTGTTTTTGGTAATTATTTAAACTGAATTTGATCAGCTGTATCAATAGTATGCGAATAATTTTAAAGTTTTGCAAATGTTTCAACTTCTGTGTAGCTGTTTAAACGTTTTGGATAACTGTTTAAGTAGTTCTTTGAAATGGTCAACTGTTGTACAGGTGTGCTTTAAACTGGTGCAAAATGTTTAAATTTGTAGCCATTGCAAGTTTATTGTAATTGGAACATTGGTAAAACGCAAACGGGAAAAACAGTAACTGTTTGAGTTGTATTGCTAACAAACGTTAAGACAAACATGAGTCAAACGAACAAACCGATCTGCACCAAAATTTAATCATTTATGTCTTTTAACATTACTAACAACTCCTATAAATTTCATTAAGATCCATTCGTTATTTTCTGAGTTATTGTTGTAACAAGCATAAAATTATAAACAGTGACAAACGAACGAACGAATCATTACCAAAATTTGGTCATCTACTCTTTGTTATATACCTAACAACTCGTTTAATTTCAGAAAAATCCATTTATAACTTTTTGATTTATGGCAATGAGAAAAATGAAGCAGACAAACAAACAAATAAAAGGATGGACATATATTCACCAAAAGTTAATCATCTGTTTCTCCTAATATACCCAGCAATTTCTGTACATTTCGTCCAAATCGGTTCTTAACTTTTTGAGTTATCTTGGTGACAGGCAGACAAACATACAAACAGACAGACAAACACAACGAAAATATAACCTCCTTGGCGGAGTTAAATATGTATTTATCATACACAAGTTAACATACTACGTACCTAAATGTTATTGTATGAGTATATATAAGCCACTTCAGAGAATATAAAAACCGTAAATAAACGGATTATGGTCGTTAAGCTAAGTTCCGCTTCACATGACAGCTCCTAATTTAAGATGAAGCTGGTAGCATTCAGAGATGAAATGATACCAGATGATGTCACTTGGATGCTTCCAGGTGTTGTTCTAGAGGGATCCCTCCATATCAAAGTTTGATTTATTTATTTTGCTGATTGTTTATTCGTTTACAGACTGTTGGAAGCAGCTCTTAATTGTATTTGATGTTTTTCAGAATTATCTTCTCGAATTATTAAGGAATGGAATTCGCTATGTTGGCGCACCAAGAGATGCAAAATATTATTTGTTGACAAGCTAGATAGTCGGCCTCTCATTGTACTGTTATTTTTACTTTATCCTGTCTAGTAATCTGATTTCAAGTGAATTTGAAAGACACATTTTACAGAACACCTGGCCAATTTCATTGTTCTTGAAAGACATGCTTATAGCACTATTGCGTCGCATTACGTAAGAAACTAATATTAATAAAAAAGGTGTGGTAATTTATTCTTCCTGCCCCGTGGGTTCCAGGGTACATCACATGACGCACTAGCATACATGCATAATAGAGCTGTTATTTGCTTGTAAAACAAAATACGGAAATAGCTAACGATCCAACGAATATTTTACCTCAAATCACAGTATACTGTCTCAGTTAAGGGACTCTTTCCTCCATGTGGGACTCTAAACGATATTTAGCATGGTACAACCACAGCCCGTTTCCTGCAAAGAAAACTGTTTCATAAGCGTCAGATATACCATCTTTAAGTTTTTTTTTGTCATATACCTGTTCATTGTTTTGGTACTGCCAGTCTGAAAACACCTCCAGGCTCAGCAATTATCCCACAATACGACAATAGCCACAAAAAAATATCTTAGACCTCTTTGGCGTTCAGATCTGCTACAGTCAAGGTGCTGCTTGAGGGCTTAGATCCGTATGGAGGTGTGATTCCAGTGGGCATGTTTCCTCTGTTTTATAAGCAGTTGGTTGACGTTCTTGCTCCCAAGCTTGCTGTGATCTTCCGGCGGGCGCCTGATACGGTTAGGAAATTTTCCTCGTTGTTGGCGCACTGGGAATATAATTCCTATTCCCAAGGGTCAGGTGTCGCCCTATGTTTCCAACTATCGACCCATCACACTGACGCCCATTTT
>LQNS02015106.1:17553824-17569560 GCA_001587735.2 Parhyale hawaiensis | reverse complement strand
CATACACACGCCTAGCCTCGGCCCTACGATCAACATAGATCTGCCACAACGTGCGGTCACGCGAACGTCGCCATGCCTGAAAGCCGCTTGTTTAGCTTCGAAAGCTAACCTACACTGGTCGTCAAACCACCGCTTATCTCGAGACCTCACAAGAATAGTCCTCTTAGGGACAAACCTCTCCAAAATGGACACAGTCAAGTCGTTAAGCTCAGAAACAGGATCCTCACTGTGAATAATCTGACTTCAAGGTAACGATCCTACTACCCGAGTAATAGCCACCCAGTTAGCCCTGCTCTTAACAAATACCACTCTCCTGGTGTCTACCACAGGAACAACCTGATTGAAGTCCAAGGACACAACAAGATGTGAGTGGTCTGAAGAGCCAATAGGGGAGCAAACTGTCACAGTCATCAAGTCCGGGACATCAGTCATAACTAGGTCGAGACAGGTACCAGCAATATGCGTGGACCCGCGAACAAGCTGCACACAACTAAACAAGGTGCAAAAGTCCAGCGCAGCCACACCATGACAGTCAGTCGGTGATGCAGATCCCAACCAGTCCCTGTGGTGTGCATTCACATCACCCACAAAAACAAACGCTGCCTTGGATATCCGTGCTCTGTATCGAGGCCATCACTGTCAATGAACAGTCATAAAGAGAATCATCAGTTGCAGGGCTCCGATATAAGGAGAATAAATAATAATTATTCTGTCGGCCAAACACCCTTGCAACGGTGATCTTATGACAGGCGCATTCGTGCACTGACTGCCGGTAAGCACAGAGTCCGCTCCAGACATAGACGTCCATTCCACGGAATCCAGGCCCCGATCCACACTGCCTTCGAAAAGGGGACTGAAAACCGGCCAATGCAAGCTCAGCGTAGTGCCTCCTGCCAGCCACCAATGTCTCGGAGCAGCACACGACATCCACACCACGGGACACAAAGTCGACTAACTCGGCAAGGTTCGTATGCAGTCCTCTAATATTACGATAGAGGAGACGACACCCCCGAGCCCGACCAGATTCCGGGTTGCTTTCCACATCCCCAGAAGGTAAGAGAAAGAGAGAGAAAAAAAAATATACAGTAATGTACAGATAAACACAGAAATATACAAAGAAGAAACAAAGAATCCCATGAACTAAGAAGGTAGTATAAAGCATAATAAAGCAAAAACAAATCGACAGTAACGATAGCTACGAAAGCGGCCAGCTACCTACGAGCCCCAGACCCTGCCATCACCAGTATAGGCTTTGGCCGAAAAGAAGAAGAAGAGAAATGAAAGGAAAAGAGCATCAGGTAGTACTACCTGATGGAAGAGAGATATTAGCAGACTGCGGAAGACTGAGTACCCAGCTATGGCACCAGCCTGTTCATCTCCTCTCAGGGATGCCGTTGGACCAAAAGGTCTCATCCGCCTTTAGAGTGTCATTTCCTCCAACTCAGGGGCAACCCAGAACCCCAAACCCAAAGCCAGCTCATACAGACAAAGAAGCATCCGGTGGCCGGGTAGTGGGGGCGGCCTGACATCGCGCAGGCCACGTTACCGGGAAGAGCCGCGCGTCGGCTTGGGAGGAGCCGCTGGGGAGATCTGAGCTTGCCAGCTCCCCGTAGGGACGTGTCGTGTTCATTTAGAGCGCGGAGGTAGACCGGTTTTGGTCTTAGCCTGCTGTCACCACTATCAAAAGATGAGTATACTGTTGGTAACTTATTCGTTGGTTAGAGGAGTAGAGGTATAATAGCCCTTCCTTGTGATAATGTCAGGTTTTCCCCTTTAGGGCGGTGTGTTCCTTGTCGAGCTAACCAGTGTTTCAGTCTAGAGTAAAACCCCTTAGAATTACCCCAGTGTTTTAATTCCCTGGTTTAGTATAAGTCTCCTTAAGGCCACGCTACCGATACTCCTTCCTATTATCCTGAAGACGGATTTTGGGCAGAAACTGCAAAAATAATTATCATCGGTATTCCCAGACTTTATGCTGAGAAGATTATGTGAAAAACCTCGATTTAGGGAAAATTCTCATTTTCGTAGAGAAAATACCAAATGTTTTGCCCTATAATGTTCAAAACCATTACATAGAGCTTCGAAAAGGCTCGCCAATACATAGGCGAACAATGCAAGACGTACCTCCTAGGTATCTCTATGTCGCTCTCAAGATACAAGTACGAATCCTTTGCTGACAGAATATTTGCGAGAATCACAGGAAAAATCAGAGTACTTAGATAGGTTAGACGAGAAGTGTGAAGATAGCCGGACTGGTTACGGTAGGCGGAGTTCGTCAGGTTTCAAGTGACGAGCAATAGTGTAGCTAGGGTGAGATGAGTCAGAAGCGCTGTCAAACGAAAGTGTAGCTAGGGTGAGATGAGTCAGAAGCGCTGTCAAACGAAAGTGTAGCTAGGGTGAGATGAGTCAGAAGCGCTGCCAAACGAAAGTGTAGCTAGGGTGAGATGAGTCAGAAGCGCTGTCAAACGAAAGTAAGTGATACTAGAACGCCCGAGGGCGAAATATCATCACCCGCTATGGGTGAGGGGGCAAATTTCAACGCCGTCATCTTTGATGGTCAGTTAACTCTGGCGATTTAATATATTTCACACCTAGGTCAACCCACTTGACTTCCAGCAAAAAATTATGATCATTGCTGGACTCCTTCTCCTTCTTTTTGTATGGAGGGACAAATTTCAACGCCGTCATTTTTGATAGCCAGCTAACTCTAAGTCTTTGTCATTTTTCGTATCTCAGTCAACTCATGTGATTCTCTAAAAATTATTATCATGACTCAACTCCTGCCTCATTTTGGGTGAACAGACAACAAAATTCATTGCCGTCATTTTTGATAGCCAGCTAATTCTAGTGTTTTGGTATTGTTTACATTTAGGTTAACCAACCTAACCCCCTACAAAAAAATATGAACATTGCTCAACTCCTTCTCCCTCATTTTTGGTGGAGAGACAATTTTCAACGCCGTTATATTGATGGCTAGCTAACTCGAATTTTTTTTTTTCACATCTCAGTCAACCCACCTGACTGCCTAAAAGAATTATGAACATTTTTCAACGTCTTCTCCCTTGTTTTTGGATGGACAGGCATACTAATATACATACTTAAATCTTCAATGAAAACATTATCACCGCTCTTCGCTGTGCTCGAGGGTTATAAACATTAAATAACCGAGGAATTTCCACGGGTCCATCTAATATTTGATAGGCATCCAACTTGCAGATTTGCCCTGGCTTTCGGCGCCATTGCCGAGGCCCAACTGATTCCTTAAAAGGCAAGTGGTAGCTAGGGTACACTTGGGGACGCAGGGCGAGCAATTATGAACTCCTCTACTCAAACACATTTTTTGAAGTGTAAGCGCACTGTCTAAGAAAGTAAGATACCGTCACGAAAAAAAAAGAAATTTGTGCAACAAGAACCGTTAAATGAAGATATTGACAGAGTCCGCTATACTTTGTTCAGTATCATTTGTATAGAGTAAAACGAATATAAATCTTTAAAGCGGAATTTCCACGGGCCTCGCAACAATCCACTATACATATAATAATACACAGTTTGAGAATTATTAGTGAAGACTTCAAGTGTTGGCAGTATCTTGCAGCGCGTTATGTTTTGAGACACAGGGGAAAAGCTTCATTATCAGGTTTCATTGCTCTAAAATATGTCAGTTATTTTACTTCACTTCCCTGATTTAGCTTGTTCGAAGATTTGTAGCTGATTACCTCCGACAAGGAGGTTATTTTTTCGTCGTGTTTGTCTGTCTGTCTGTCTGCCTGTCACCATGATAACTCAAGAAGTTATGAAGCGATTTCGATGAAAATTACAGGGATTGTTAGGTATGTTAGGAGGAACAGATGATTAACTTTTGGTAAAGATATGTCCATCAGTTTATTTGTTTGTTTGTTTGTCTGCCTCATTTTTCTCGATGCCATAACTCAAAAAGTTATGGATGGATTTTGATGAAATTAACATGAGTTGTTGGGTATATAACAAAGAGTATATGACCAAATTTTGGTAATGATCCGCTTGTTCGTTCGTTTGTCACTGTTGTTAATTTTATGCTTGTTAGCACAATAACTGAAAAAATAATTAATGGATCTTTATGAAATTCATAGGGGTTGTTAGTAATGTTAAAAGACATAAATGATCAAATTTTGGTGCAGATCGGTTTGTTCGTTTGTATGTTTGACTTATGTTTGTCAGAACGTTTGTTAACACTATAACTGAAAAAGTCATGAACGGATCTTCAAGAAAATTTAACAATCTGTTATTAAATATAAAAAGACACAACTGATTAGATTTTGGAGTTTATACAAAGAAAATAATGGTTTCAGAACCAATTTGAATTTTTTGCTACCGTTGCCTCACTTGGCGGAGGTATGCGCTCTACGAGTGCTCGGTTCAATGAGGTACGCTAAGTAGATAAGGTGCATTAGGTCAAATGTGTTGCTCCAGGATAAACAACTTATGATGGGATTGACGACGTACATTAAGTGAGACGAAATGTTTCAAAGTAGACAGGAAATGCATTGACCAGCAAGAAATACTGTGCTTAGCAGTTTAGATCCTCTTTGCAGGATGAAATTCATTCTGATTTGGGTCATTTTCGTGCCTTAAATGTCAATGATTGTCGCATTGACTTGTAGTTATGAATTTATGTTTTTTGTTTTTACCCCTATAGTCGCTAAAAGCAATATTTTTGAAGCATCGTCTATCAACCTGAGAACCTATTGGCGATACTGAGCAGTCTGCCCACAAGTGTTAGTGTAAAGCTGCAATTCGCAAACATATTGCTAACCTCAGACCACTTAAGTTCGTTTAAACGATACAGTAACAGACTGACAAAAGTCGTGCAAAAATTGTATTTAACACTTGTTTCATTAAATTAATCTGGCTTCTTTATTATGCATTATTACTGGACATTAGCAGCGCACACCATTCATCAGTTACTATCGGATGGCTATAAAATTATGTTTGCTTGAGCATCAATAAGAGGCCCTGACGTATTTGTCAGAATCCGTTCTACGTCGGAATAGAATATCGTGCTATTACGAGAGAAGCAAATCAGAACCCAACGACACGATGCCCTCAATATGGCAACACTGTTGGCTCAGCCACACGGGCCGGAACCTCGACAGGGCGGCTACACAGGGTGTTGGCAGGTCTCCAGCTCGCTGCTGTGTTGCTGCAACAGCACAAACGAAACATCGTTCCTCGGCCTTCTTGCAAGTACTCGGATATAAATACAGTACGTTCTTTGTTAAATTATTCGAGTATCAAAGTATTTATTTAGTCAAATCCAACTATTTTCTCCTGACTACTGACAACAGCCATCTATGTATAAGTATTGTACCAAATGCATCTGCTCCGCCTATATGTAGAGAAACAACGGCCGTTTTTCTCATAGGCATCATTGCCATCATCCTAAGTTATTTGGTAAATCTAATGGCAGATGTTGACCACAAATTCTAAAAACATTTCCACAACGCATTTATAATGAGGATAATAATTTCTTTGAATGACAATAATAAAAGAAATATGCCGTCATAAAGATCTCAATGATAGGTGGATCTATGATTCTCTTGCAGAAAAACTGTACCCGGCGATTTCATCCATTAGATTTGTTCCGATTAATATTTCATCTGGTGTAATCCTACCTCGACTAAACAAAACTTAGCCGTGGCAGCGATGGCGTCGCGTCAACAACCCGAGTTGGTGCGTGAGAAGAGTGTAGCCATTTGTAGCAGATATTTACTTATTCTTTCTGTAATATGAAATGCAGTGTTGTCTATGTAGGTGCTACGGTACGCCATGAATGGGAGTGTGGACAGATATAATTAGAAAACAACTCCGATATCCTAAATTCTTACAACATACATTAAATTTTTCGGCACCTTGCAGTGTTTTTCAAGTTGACTCCATCCAGTCTTCCATTTTTGACTTGCCAAACATGACAAAGTTTCACACTTTTCGGAAAAGAATGAACAAAAGCACATTTTCTTTTCTCGTTGGTATTAATAAAACTACTTGCGTTGTCCCCATAAGTTCAACAGCGCACGTTCCTTGCGGGCAATATAAGCAATAACTGCCCTCGATGGTTTCACTCTCCTCAAGGAAATACTTGGAATTGTCGACGTGACGTCATCGCGGTCACGGCTACTCTGTTTATTCCACTCCACCGAGCTATCCCATCTGTCTCATCTTCCAGAGTCACTACCGCGTAACGGTGTGCTGTGCGATGCTGCTGATCCTAAGAGCGGATGTGGCAATATTTGCTGTCGAACATGGGTAACACGAATCTTTCTTATGCTAAATCCGTTTCATCACAAAATATTTCTAATACTAAAAACTATTATTTGATTTTGTTTATTAATATATGAACAATTTTCTTACAGTTAAAAAGCTGAAAATAATCATTGTGACGTTCACTCGGTAGTTTTCCTAAACGAAAATTTGGACCTAATTCCAAGTTTAAAACTTTTTCTTCTGATTTGTTTTGCTTAAAATTAACCTCAGAAAACTTAGTAAGGTATGATAGTGACATTGTTTTAACATATTAATTTATGTTATTTATTTTTATGCATTTTTCGGTAGGAATTGATTAGTTCTTTATTTTATAGTTCTCTCTTAATGTATCGAATGAGGCGTACTCGACATACAATCAGTGAATTAGCTTGATTATTTACCTTTTTTTTTCTCTTCATTGCATATATTTACGATCCTATTATTGACGATTGAGAACTTCACAGATGGACGTTTAGTAAGATAAGTTGTCATCGTAGGATTGGATTTGCTATTTCCTTGGGGCGTTTTCTGGAAAATGTCCAGAAATTTACGCATTATAAACAATAATAATATATTTTATGATTTTTCATATTCAATGAAGGCAATAACATGAACACCATCGTGTGTTTGTATATTTGAATCATCTCGTATGGCGCTCTTAGCAAAATAGATACGCGAAAATTAGGTGAGCGGAGGAGGAACGGAGCAGAAGGCAAGCCATTTCCAGGCTGCAGCAGACGCAGTAACTACTGCACACATGCTCTCCACTTCGCTTTCTTCCTTTGCTTTTCGCTTGTGGGCAAAAAAAATTCTACTACTAAAGTTGAATTGCATATATAGTACACACGTGGGCGAAACTAAAGTGATGCTCAAGTACTTGCTAATAGAACCTCGATTTTTTTTTTTTTGTACCCGCGGTATTGGTATTCGGTAGATATAATTGGGTCATTCGGTTCGGTATTTCGTAAGATTTAAAAAAAAAATCTACCGAATGATTCGATATTTGGTTCGGCATTATTATTAAACCTTCGCGCCGAGCCCCCACGGACAGGAAGCATAACTCAAATGAAGCACTTTGCAACACCGGGAATCCCGAAACGCTGCTGGAGGAAATCCATTAACAACCATATACAACTGACTTGAACGCCTGCAGGCCAACACTGCCGAAATCTGATGCTGGCAATGAGTTCTAAACCCTAACAGTCCAAGGTACGAAGCGCCGACCGAACTGATTAGTTCGTCACCTAACTTCTCCAACGTGAAAGAATGTGCACCGACCGCAGCACTTGTAATTCTTAGAGACTTTGAGAGACTTACAGACTTTGAGAGCCTTGACAAGAATACAACCAATGCCTCTCATTATTGGATACCATATAAAACATACAGAGTTCGGCCACCTCTCTCTTGTGGGACAGGTTCACCAGATCATTATCCGCGCACAGCCAGCTGGTAGAACTAACAAGTCGATCCAACAGACTTGAGTGGCTGTCAGCAGCTGAAGCCCAGACCGGTGAGCAATACTCCAACACAGGCAGCAAAAAAGCATAAAAGCATCTGCGGACAACCTTAGTGTCGCCAAACACAGAATTCACTTTACTCAGGAGCTCAATCTTACTGGAAGCACGGGGCACCATTTGTCTAATATGCGGCTCAAAAGTAAGCTTCTCATCAAAGACAACACTAACAATCTCCAAGAAGATAGACTCCTGAAGCAAAGTGTATCTATCTCCAGATGTGAATGCTGCGGTACAAGTGACCAAGAGCGACTGATAATCATCAACTTAGTCTTACAGGCATTTTGCCTCATACTCCAGGCCGAGCACCATGCACTAATGAGTGACAAATCCGTATTCAGAAACTGGGCAACAGCATTGCGCATGCGGGGAGAAAGTATTACTGCTATCAAAGTGGAATCGTCGGCATAGTTGATCATCGTGTTTTCCAGCGAAAAGAACAGAACGAATAACAGCGGGCCAAGCACTCTATCCTGGAGGACGCCAGACTCCACGGCGACTGAGCCACTCAAAACGCCGTCAACAGACACACTTTGTACTCGCTCAAAAACAAAATCGCGATTGTTTGACAGAACCCTACCACCCACACCAAACGACTCAAGCTTGTATAATAGACCCCTCTGGTTGACCCTGCCAAACGCCGTGCTTAAGTCCAACAGTACAAGGCGTGCCTCAGACCGACAATCCAGCGCAGTCTGTGAATGGTGTAGCACCGACAACAAGGCTTCACAACAACCCAAACCAGTTCTATACGCAAACTGACCAGCAGGCAGCAAACCCATAACCTCAGCAAAACGACCAAGCATACACGCCACCAATTTCTCGAACACTATCGAAAAAATGGGCGTCAGCGTAATGGGCCGGTAGCTGGCGACATAGGGTGACGCTAGACTCTTGGGAATGGTAGTAATATTCCCAGTGCGCCAACAACGGGGAAAAGTTCCTAACCGTATCAGGCGCCGAAAGATCACTGCTAGCTTAGGGACATGAACGCCAGCAAGCTGCTTATAAGACAGAGGAAATACGCCCACCGGGCATGTAGGTTTCAAAAAACTCCTTAAATATATATGTATACAGGGTGTTTTTTAGGCGTACAAATTTCAACCATAAGTAGAAAAATTCAAAATAAATCGATTTTTATGAATGATTAATGCCCAAAACTCCCTAGTTTTTCAGTTATAATAACTCAAAGAAATTTAAAGCTTTAAGTAGGATACTACGTGCGCGCTAATATTAGCACTAATTTTTATAGTTCAGAACCTTTCTGACCCCAACAAAGCAGTTTACATTATTTTTACAATAAAAACTGCAAATATTTCATGGTTAGGAAAAAATATCTGCAGTTTCAAACTTAGCATTTAACGTAAGCACTCTACTGTATGGCGGACACTACGTCGTCAGTTTACATCCGTGTCGTTTCCAAAAAAAAAAAAAAAAAAGAATGCAAGGGTTGCTGCCACCAGATTGTGGACATTGTGTACAATTTTCAGAGTGGCTCATGCAGCAGAGAACAAGGGATCCCAACTTCTCCAAGCTGATTCTTTTCCACAGATGTAGCGTATTTTACTCGCGAAGGGGTTTTTAGGGTTTTTAACAGGCACAATAATCATCATTGGGCTCAAGCTTAATAATTCTCATGTCATTCGCCCAAAAATCACCAGCATCAATACAGTGTAAACGCATAGGCAGGAATGTGGTCGGAAAACGTGCTGAACGATTAAATTTAGCCCTAACATTGAAGCGCACGTAGTATCCTACTTTAAGCTTTAAATTTCTGTAAGTCATTATAACTCGAAAACTAAGGAGTTTTGGGCATTTTATTACTCATGAAAATCGATTTATTTTGAGTTTTTCTACCTATGGTTGAAATTTGTCCGCCTAAAAAAACACCCTGTATATAAAACACCTTTAAAGCCTTTTAATACATTCTAGGGCCGATAGAACACCTATTTCAAGCCTTTAACTACATCATCCACTGGCAGTTCACGTTCCTCTAAGCTCAAAAGGACGTGACAGTTGAGTGAGCGAAACATTATGACACACTACGCCCAATTCTCACAGCGCAACGTCTCTTCTCTTCAATGAAGTGCAATACATCGTGCAAGAGCTCAACTGAACGAAAATCAAATGGATTTTCCTACTGTCTTTCAGGAAGAACGGTGGGCCATAGAGAGCTAAGAAGCCTCTTTTGTGGGTGCGGGAAATTCAAATGTACCCAAGAAAGTCATTCGGTATATCCATTCGGTATCGGTAAAAGATTCAGTAAAAATTCGGTATTTCGGTAGATGAAAATACCGCCGGAACTACCGAAATACCGAATTTCATTCGGTAGTCCTAGCTCTGAATATCTGTGACTCAAACTCTTCACATTTTTCAATGAGTTTCTTCTCATTCTTTGTTTCAACCATTTGCATCGGCAATCCAAAAATATTAAAAGCAAATATCTGCAATTAGTAAAAATCAGACATCCGCTCCGCATCTATACGGCGTCATTTTGTGACCACCACGCGACCAGTTTCTGACGTGCTTCTGATAGTGATGCGGTGTGATTGTTTCATGATCACGACCGCAACATGATTTCCCTCCAGAAGATAGGAAGCGTGATGTAAGAGTAATTCCAATTAAATGTTGGACAAGTAATAGTTCAGAATTTGAAACACAAGTTCGTGATGCTTTCGTACGTTTAATGATTTACTGAACAAAGTTATCGAGAGTTATTGATATAATGATTTTCAGAAGCGGTGTTTGCTCGTTTAAACCTGTTCAGTGTCCAAAAACTGCTTGTTCACTTACGATTTGATCTCAAGATACATTAAAATGTATAAAAGTCTCATTGATTGTCATCTTCCGTATAAATATGATAGACCTCTACTTTTTGAAAACAAACCTGGCATCTCTGGTTTGTTTACAATATCAGTGACCATTATTGTGCTTTCAGCGATTATCATGTTCATGACATCAGTGATTTCGATCTCGGAAATTGCTACAAAAAATGCCTCTGGTGGACACACATCTGGACAAACTGATGATGCTGCTGCTTTCGATTCAAATTTGTCCAAATCTTTGGCACAACTTGTTCGATGACACAGCAGGTCGCCGGACACGCAACTCCAAGGAGATGAGATGAAACTAATCCAAAGCCCAGGCATACGTAAAATTGAAGTCACCAACAGCGAACTGTTTCACTTTCGGAACCCGTCAAAGTGTAGAAGTGTTAACAAAGATTCTACAAAATCTTTACCACTTTGATCATTTTTGCGTTGAGCCCATCCACACTACCGCACGTGAGTACGATATTCGCCTGTGCGACTTCGCAGGACGCAGTGGGAATCTCCAGGCAGCGTCCACATCAATGGAGATGTTCAGAACTTCGTTGCTGACGAAGAAAATTCCCAATGATCAGCGGAAATGCAACAGTGTGGACAAATTCTTGCGGCAGTCTGGACGAGGCTTTACGTTTCAACACCTTTCGTGGACTTGTGGTATGCTTACGGGGACGCAGCAAAACAATTAAACGATTGGTAGAAAGAGCATATTCAAAAGTATGTGTCACGTGAATTTATTTGAAGGTGAGCTCGCTCAACAGTTTGCTGTGCCCCACGCGCAGAACAAAGTGTCCGAACACTTTGCTTAGTTTTCCAAGCACAACCGCGTGTCCGCACAAAACTGTGATAAAATATTAGCTGTCAAGTCAGTTTGCTTAACAAGTGTCGCTCTTGTATTTAAACTTCAGATTTTCATTCAAATTTGCGGTGAATTAGAACTGGAAGAAACTTTGCTCTTTTGGGATGTCTACAGTGGCGTGCAACAACTAATGAACAGTGAAAATAGTTCAAGAAAGTCGTTTAAGATAAAAAAAGTAGAACACGCACTCAGCTATGCATTACAACATAACGCATTCAATTATTCATCATTTTTATTCAAAATTTGAGAGCATTCTACTGACTTACTGAAAAATAATTCAACATCAAAGCAAAGTAGGGAATTTTTCCCCCGTGCAAAAGTTAAGGAACGTCTCAAAAATGCCTCCAATTTATGTATCTTATTGAGCTTTAAAAGACAAGATATCACATTGTTTGAAATAATAAGAATGTAGCTGCAATATTGGAACCAGATAGACCGTAAACAAACAATAATGGCGCCCGTTCTGCGACGCAAGATATCTTTTAAAGAAAAAATCGTGTGCTGTCCTTGCATTGTGATGGAAAATCCCTGTCGGGGATATCTGCAATGACAGGAAGATCTCCTCCTAATGTTCAGCGTATCATTGCTAAATATAAGCAGTTTAGACAAGTAGAAACTGGAAATAAAACCGGGCGGCCGCCCAAGTTCACTCCAAAAGAAGACCGGCTGATTGTCAGACTGAGTATGAGGCGCCGTTTCAAATCTGCTGCAGAAATTTCACGTGAGACTAAGGTTATGTGAGGTGGACTTGCGTCTCGGTCCACTGTGTCGCGTAGTTGTTAACGACTGGCTTGAAAGCACGCGTCCTTATCTCCAAGCCCCTGATTTCTAAAAAAAAAAAATCAGAAACGTAGGCTTCACTTTGCTCAGGAACCTGTCATCTGGACTGATGAACAGTTACTGTGGTCTAGTGTACATTTTAGTGGCGAATCAAAGTTCAACGTCATTGGATCTGACGGGAAATCCTATGCAAGGCGCAACGTAAGAGAAAGACTCCGTGCAGTGTGTCAAGTAAACAGTGAAATTTGGTGGAGGACGTGTGATGCTTTGGGGAGTGTTTTCTGCTGATGGGCCTGGATCACTCGTTCACTTACATGGCAGTCGATGTAGAAGTTTATAAACAGTTGCTACAGCAGCATTTGCGTCCTTGTCGGAACGCACAAGTTTACATCCCCCCACTTGCATGCAAGGTAATACTCCTTGCTACACCGCTAGAAAAGTTGAAGATTTCTTTGAACAGCATAACCATTCAGTTACAGACTGGCCGCCCCAGAGCCCAGATTTGCATCCAATTGGGAACATTTGGAAGATAATTAGAGACAGAGCTCACAGTAAGAACCCCCAAAATACAGAAAAATTGTGAAGGATACTTCAGGAGGAGTGGGGGCGATATCTCCCTCTTTTTGCAATAAATTGATTCGTTCTTTTGTCAAAGGTGCGCAGCAGTTATAGATAGTAAGGGAATGTTCACTAAATACTAGTTCTTTTTGGTTTCTTCTGAATGTTTGGAGACTTTTTGAGGTGTTCCTTGAATTTTACACGCGGGCAAAATTCACTTATTTGCTTACATTTAATGTTGAATTTATTTTTCAGTAAGTGAGTGAAATGCTCTCAAATTTTGAATTAAAAATGTATAATAATTGAATGAGTTATGTTGTAATGCACAGCTGTGTGCGTGTTCTATTTTTCCTGTTAAACGATTTTGTTGAACTCTTTTCACTGTTCCTTAACTTTTGCATACCACTGTATATGGAAGCAAACTTTAGCACGGTGAATTTATTTATTATTTTGCGCAAGAATAAAAGACCATAGCATGTACACGGCTTTCTTCGCAGCAAAACTGAGTGGAAATATCCAGTAAGTGAGAAATCTGCGAAAACTCACAAAGTTGCGCTTTGCTAAGTGATATGCGACAACGCAGCTGTGTGGACACATTTTTACTGTAGTGTGGACGTGGCTTTACACACTTTGATATCAATATCACACAAAGCGATAAGAAATCAAGCCGCTTTTATAAGACAATTATTTGACATTTACCTGAGAATTACCTGCAGGATGATGGAAGAAGAGACCAGACTGTATAGGCAGCAGACTCAGGAAGTTCGAATTCACACTGCACACAGTTTGACTTAACGCAGGTAAAACTCCTCAGCATTTGGCTCGCTTTTCTAAGCACAAACGTAATCCACTTGGATTGGTTTTTCAGCGCTTCAGGTGCGTTCCAGACACCGTTAGTGAGATACACCGCGCCTGCGTACTGTCTCACCTAGTGTTCTGAGTGACCAAACGACCACCGGTCCCTGTGAGACGCTCGCTACTAAGCATTATAAAGATAGTAACAAACTACACTCGTGCTGAAGCACCCGTCAACACTTACGTGCTATACTTTATAAATTATACATTTCCCAAACTGTTACACTTCATGTGGCCGCAAGACATCGTTAAAGTTAGTACTGTCTTGCACTTCTGGCAACTGCTGATTGGCATGCAATGCCTGTAAGTTGCTGTAGTACACAGGTATAAAGGGAAGATAGCGCCAGTTTGGAAAAAGTTGGTCATATGAAGGCGGGGGATCGTTGGACTCCGGATCCCCAGGACATCTCACAGTCTGCTGCACATGGGCCTCATGTTCATAGTTATTTTCTTGCAGATCGTTCTGGAGCTGTTGAAACCTTTCTGTCGGCACCGTGGAATGCATCACCTTGCAACATAACACTGTGTAATATATCATTACCAGAAAGGCTAGCGACATTCCCGCTAGTCCACTCCAGAGCCATATGCACCATTCTGTGGTACACATACGAACTTCAGAGATGACAACGAGCGTGGAAGATCCCTGCTGACAGCCGCTTAAGCTGCAGCTCAAACTGTCTCTTTTCTCGGCACCACGGGTACTGCCTGCTCCATTTCCTTAGCAGCAATTAGCACAACACTAACAGTAGTAGACCACAATGTTGTCGCAACCTCTGTGCTTTTTAGAAAAAAATATACATATTATATTCAAGACGGAAATGTTAGAGGATCCTTACTAGTTGTAAAGCGACTAAACAAGTAGGTGCATTTCGCACTAGTACTCATAATACACGTAGTAAAATCAAAAATCTATTTATATACGCTAGTAGCTATCTGCCTACCTACCTTTTGTGTCAGGCTCTTTACAAATAGATAGAAGAAAATTCGAGATTTGTTGACTTCAGGAGGCTGGGTATCTATGATACGGCGGGGGTCAGTAATCTCTCGACCACCGGGCAAGGCCTGAACTTTTAGATATAGATATTTTTCTCTATGTAATACTGAAAGAAAAAGATTCCAAGGTATTCAACATTTTTTGCGAAAAGGGGCACAGCAATCTACCTTCTATCTATTCTACTAGAGCATCTACTAGAAGGCCCAGCCGCCAAAAATGACGGCAAATATTTTGTAATTGAGTTTTTTTATTGTCCCGTTTCCCAGTATAGGTTTTGCTGTTGCTGTATTATAGGTCTCATACCTGCAGGCCTGATCTTCCATTAGTGAAACGCAAGCTGTACAACCATGAGTTTTGCCATAGCAAAATATCCCCCCTGCAAGATAAGGAGTGAATATCAGCTTGGAATTGATCAAGCGTCAAGTTGCACTGGACTAAGAAAAATATAGTTTAGTCAAAAGAATTCACTGGAAATGCCCAGGGCGCACCGTATTGTGGATATCAACTGATTGTTGAACCACCAGGGTCGAAATTTGGCTTCGATGTAAATTCAATTTAAAAAGGCGTCTGCTCAGCGTGAAGATTCAACTACTTCGATATCATTCAGCAATGAAAGCGGGGATGCAGAGGCTAAAGATCCAGAGGCTGGGGATCCAGAGCCCGGGATCCAGAGGCCTGAGATCCAGAGCTATATTTGTCACGGGTAGTCCAAGGGCTCAAATTCTATGGTATCTCAACTTGCTTTTCAGTACGCAGTCTTAACTGCATGACGGAGAGACGGACCAACATTAGAGCAAGCAAGCGACCAACAACTGTGTTTTATTATATAGTGGATACTAAAATATGAGAGCTGTCTGTAAGTCTGTCTCAACAACGGACGGTAATCCCAGAGTGGTTTGCACCGTTGGAAAGCTCTCTTCAAGAAATTTCTTTTCAGGTATCAAACTTTGGGTTTGGTCCCAATTCTCAGCGAGGGGGGGGGGGGTAGCTCCTCAAAGTTGGTAACTTAGCCAAAAATGGCCTATTTTTCCAGGTTTTGTCAGTTTTTCGCTTATTGCTTGAATACTATCAC
>LQNS02015106.1:17447106-17467184 GCA_001587735.2 Parhyale hawaiensis | reverse complement strand
GCCATCCGCTACCAGCAGCAAAGCGAGCGAAATTTTTTTAAAGAAAAACGAAAACGTAGATATGATACGGGTGAAATGAAGTCAAGTCTCTCATTTACGGCTATCTATTTGTGAAGAGCGTGACTGACACACACACACACACACGTAGATACAAGCGTATTAATATATAGATAATGATTAACTTTCGATGCAGATACGTTCAACCGTTTCCTTTGTTTGTCTAGCTGTTTAACAGCTTCATACAATGGCCAACTTTAAAGTTCATGCAGATGAGGTTTCACGGCTTCATAATTACTCAGCAGCGACACTCTTATTTTCTTTCTCTGACTTGAAAAAATTAGTTAGGTATGTTTGCCGGTAGTTCAGCAACACTGAAAAGTATCGATTTGATTTGGTATCATTGATACCCTAGTATGTCATATTTGTCCCATAGTTTTTTTTATTAGATTAGATGGGGGCAGTAGACGAACCAATAGGCCCATTCCCAAAGAGACACCGGAACTTACGCCCCGGCCCTCTATGAGCTATTGCCGTTATGTTAGCAGGATATAGAGGACTGTAGAAAAGGGGAAAAAGGGGGAAGAGTCCATACCAAAGCGACGATCATGAATGCACACGAGCACGAACAAGAGCCGCTGTTATGCGGAGCTTAGAGACGTCAAGAGAAGAAGACGGATTAAGGTGGAATCGGAAGCTTTGGCCGTTAAGAGTTTGCGACTTCTGGAGGAGAAGATCTTAGCTGTGGAGGGTGTCTCTCCCAATGTATGTCGAGACGATTTTTAAATTCGTTGACTGACTCCGCTGTAACAACATCGGAAGGGAGTCTATGCCTAATGCTTACTATGAAATACGGAGAGAACTGGTGACTTAAGGTCTTCTTCAAGCTTTATGCTTGAGTTTTTGACCGTTGTTTCGCAAGCGATTATTGAGGTCTCTTTTAAAGAGCCATGTTTTAGGTACGTCGTTGAAGCCATTCAAATACTTGAATGTTTCTATTAATTGCCCCCTGAGTCGTCTTTGCTCGAGAGAGATCAGACCCAGTTCTTTTAGGCTACATTTATAAGGCTTATTTTGCAGCTGAGGTATCAATTTCGTTGCCCTGCGTTGGACTCTCTCCATGTTATCGATATCTATACTCAGATGTGGCGACCAGAATTGAGCAGCAAATTCTAAGTGTGACTGCACTAACGCCTTGTACAAGGGAACGATGATTCCTTGGACTTGTATTCAAAATTTCTGGTGATGAATCCCAGTACTCTGCTTGCCATTTTTACACTCTTGTTAACTTGCTGACCGTGTTGTATATAGTTTGTTTGTAAAAGTGATTCCCAATTTACGTTGTTGGGTGACAGCAGCCATTACCGTCCCGTTCATTTTCAATGGGGGTCAACCGTCAGCTCTAAGTGCATTTGAGCATTTTTCGACATTAAAGCTCATCTGCCACGTTGTGCTCCATTCCATGAGATGGTCAAGGTCTTGTTCGAGCTCGTTTTTTTTTTGTGGCAGGATGGCATAGTTTAGTATCGTCCGCAAATTTACTGATTTTACTATGGATGTTAAGATCGAGATCATTGATGTATATCGACAACAGAAGTGGGCCAAGCACGCTACTTCGTGGAACTCCTCATGAAACGTGCGTCCAGGCACTCGTATCTCCTTCAAGCTTTACTCGCTGCTGCCTAACCGTAAGCCATGCCTTGATCCATCGTAAATAGTCTCCTTGGATGCCAAGGGCTTCCAAATTTTCATTAGCCGTTGATGGAGGACTTTTTAAATAGCCTTTTGGGAGTCTAGATACACAAGGTCTACGCCCTTTTGTTCATCGATAATATCTGTAACTTTTGAGAAATGTCCGGTAGGTTTGTTAAGCAGCTTCTTCCATTTTGAGAGCCATGCAGAGTGTCAGATATGAGCTGTTGCATCCTCAGGCATCAGTGATGCACTTTTTCATGAGGCGTTCGATGGTTTTGCTGACGACTGATTGGTCGATAGTTGCTGGGGCTTTTTTTATCCCTCTTCTTGTGTGTCGGTATCACGTTAGCTAGTTTTCAATCATATTGAAAGATGTTTCGTCGACAATTGCATCAAAGTTGGAAGAATATCTGTTAATGCAACTAAATCATCTGTGGGGAGGAGTTACCAATCAAGGTGCATGAGAGTGCTGTAGTAAGCTTCAGATATTTTCAGTGCTGCGATTTCAACTTCGGGAATGCAAGAAGTGAATTCATACTAAGGTTGCCCTATACCTTGCCATAGATTCGATATATATATATATATGGAGAAGATAATACCACAGTTCATTTACAGAAGAGTGCAAATCAGGTTCGGCCTTCGATACTTTAATTGTTTGAATTATTTCAACTGTCCGTGAGTAGACAAATATCAGTGGCGTGAATTTTACTTTGACAATTGCCTCCATGATTCAGAGCGTATCAAAGATACCTACCTTGGGTGACTATATAGCTACTACAGTGTCTATTGCGTAAAAATTTTGTGTTCGCAAGACGTGCAGGCAGAAACTAAGTATCTTGTGGAGCAATGTTTTTTTGACCCGTAGTCGATATCATATCGCTCCCGATAAAACGGAGAACCCGAAATGGGAATAAAATTATTTGCTGCCAAGAAATCTTCGTGTTGTTTACCCTCCTGCTCATCGCTGAAGAATATCATACTTTTTGCTTCGTTGATTATGTAGTCAGTGAGAGCATCAGCAGTTTAAGTTTGGATGAAGGACTCCTCAGAAGAGATTACAAATCACGACGCAAGATATTGCTTTGAGAAGCTGAATGTATCTGCATTGAGTGGACTTCAACGGAGGCAAAGAAAAAACTACATTCAGATATACGTTTGCCATCATCTTCAACCTGGCCTATTTTCTACCCATCAGTTTTCAATGGAACTTGATAGACGACCAGAGCCTCCAACCTGAGCTAATTTCCGTCTATCTGTTTTGTTAAAGGGTGACAGAAAATGGATAAATAAACAGATAAACAAACAAATAGATACCTAAATACACATCTGCCTGTATTATATTGTTGATGATTCGAACATAAACTTGCGTCCCAAAACAAGTCATTGGCTTTTAATGTATTAATTGACTAGCGGCGAGCCAAACACCTAAAATTTTCATTTGTTCCGTATAAAAAGAAAGAAAGTTATTACGGTGCTGTGCTTGTTGATAATGAACTCGATGATGTGAAGGAAAAATAAAAGAAATCGTTATCATCCATTGTTTAATTATCTGAGCTGTATCCCTCCTATATATGCTTACTACATATCTTTGGTTATATCTACAGCAGTCTTGGTTGAATCAGAGACTGAACTCAAACAACCGTTGACGGCAGGTGTAAAAAACAACTATACAATCATATCGCCCTTAAGCCACCGTGCTGGTTTCCATAATGACTAGACTAAAGTGACTAAACATTCATGACTTTGGTCTCTTAAGTACTTTCGCTTCCAACGCACCAGACAGACGGAGTACGAGTGACACGCAATTGGGGCCTAGTATCTCAGGTCAGTTATTTTTGGGCGTTGATCAGAACAAACTTATAGATAATTTGTGTAAGGTATATTTTCAGTTTTTATCGTCTTGTTCAAGTATCATCCGGTGGAAATGGGATACTTGAGGAACATTGAAGGTTAAGCGATGCATACTTAATCAAATGGCTTAATTTATACACGTAATTTCAAAACAGATTGTCTCTATAGGATTTACAGCATGCAACCTCTTCTGTAGCTTTATGAGCTTCAGCAGGCTCCTTTGGTGAGGCTGGCTGAAAGAAAGAAATTCGGTTATGTATCTGTACAGTAAATCTCCTGTTTGAAGCAGGATCACAGATACCCACTGAGTAACGGGACGGCGAATGTTAACAGATCGTTAACGGTTCACCGATATTGTTTTGTTATGCAATGGTGGTCAGCATCTACATAGAATTATAAATGAATTGATAAATAAAAAAGTCATAACTATTTCCTACACTGCTTTCTTCTGGTTAATCGAATAATAAGTCATTATTCAAGAGGAACAGTAAGGTGAGATCCATCCGACTCTGCAGGAGATGAGACAAGCAATGTTCTTCCCTGCTACACAGTCAGAGTGTGATGGTCTGCCAGAGGCTTAATGGTTTTCATGATTTTGCTTCCAAAATTTTTTTTGGTATATATAAATATAATCCCAATTTTGTAAGAAATGATATACATTTTCTTGGGTTCTTACAGTTATTACTTCTTATATTTACAATTCTCTGAAAACTTTAGATTCACAATTTTATCGCTTTTAACAATAGTGAAAATTCTTACGGCATAGAAAAAGACGACCAGAGCCTTTTAGTGCGAAAACTATTTGAATCAAGAAAATATAACATTCATTACTCTTCGAGTACTTAACAAACGTCAATCTATATTCTGGAATATGTCACTGCAAGGTCAACGCTCTATTGCTTTTGCAGTGATTGCAGGTATTTAATGTTCTGTGCTCTAGAGCATGATTGATAAAGTACTGGTATGAAGAGATCATATATGTAAAAATACTCTGAATATCAACCTCATTCAAACAAAAGACTGTCATCTACACATCCTGTGCGTATATCACCACGCTTACTAACGAGCATTTTCAGATCGAAAGAGCCAAGCACCGTACACGAGGAGGGATGCTGAACTTTCTATAGGCTTTGCATTAAAATTATCAATACTGAACAGCAACCACACAACAAATGACCATAATCGACATCTAGAAATACTGTCATGTCAGCTTTCATTAGAAGCTGGGAATCATTACACAAACTAAATTTCCTTAATAACGTCTGTCGATCTAGGTCAACAGTAACTTTTTCTTACTCGCGGTGGAAACAAGGACTCGAGACCCATCAATATAATCTGCGCTCTACAGTATAGGCAACCATCTCTGAGACACCACACAACAGTAATCAACTACGTACGTTACAAGTTCGCTCAACTTGCTCCGAAGCTACCAGCTCATGCATTGATGTAAGTCCCAAATGCTTTCTAGAATTTTAGCCAACAGATAATTCGGTTGCATTCCTAGCTCGCAAGTGACAACTGGGTGCCCAGTTTCACAATACAAACACTTTATATTTAAGATATTAAACCTGTCTACATTCAACTGTCGCATTCTGTACTCAGCAAATGGTTTTGGTTAACTCTGGAGAATCTAATTTTTACAGCTGTTCCGCTGCTGATGCTGTAGCCAGTGTAGTAACAAAATCAGTTGCCACCGGATATGTGTAAATGCAGGCATACATTGTACGATGAATCGTTTTCTTTGGAAGAGCGAGTGATTTTCATAAGAGTCGTATTAACTGAAATAAAAGTGCTTCTTAACTCTGGCGACCAACACTTACTTTTGAATTTCTGTGATGTGAAGAATGTCATTGTATGTAGCAGAAGATGCCGGATAGTGCAACTCATTATATCATGCATGATATATTTCGAAAATCAAATGCATTTTCGAAATGCTCTCTTAAAATTATATTTTCTCGGAACTCGCATTTGGTAAACTAAAACAGTGAAGAGGGCAGTGGACTGTGAGCGCTCTGCTTCCTCACCTATGAGGTGGTCCTGATCATTATTTCACAGAGACCGCCACTGTCAGTCGCTCTCTGACGCGGATAAATATGTTACGTAGCACCAAAAGTGTAAAATTGAAACCGGAAAAACTACATTAAATGCCTGTTCCGCAATATCCTTGTGCACTAAGTTGGAACGTCTATGTTCCATGGAAGTGTTTATTGCTCCCATCAGGTTCTAACTCGCCCATAAGTGGTTGAATGCACTGATACGTGCAAGTATGAACTGTGCTTGTTACAGCCTGCCCGTAAAACTTTTCAAGCCACTTCCCAACTTTAACTACAATCAGTTTCTGACATTCTGTTCAAATGTAATGAAGTAGTGCCATGTATTGGTAAATACCTATTGAGAATATGGAATAATGAAGGGATTAGTTACATGATTGTCTTTTTTTCCCTTACAGATGCACGCTATACTTCTCTTTTCCTCTCTTCGCATGTTTCTAACGTTTATTCTGAGTTACATATTGCGAACGCGCAAAGTGCGGCAAACATCAAGAGATCTCTGGAAGGTCACTCAAGCACTTCATAAATTTTGAACTCAAAAGATTCCCTGTTTTCTGTGTGTTGTGGCATCAAGCTCCGCTAGCTTGCTCAGATTGCGCTGGTTGTTAGCTTCCGTACACATCACTGCTATTGGAATGAACTCATTAGGAGTCTGTTAAGCTTCGAACAGTACATACTCAAATTTTGGTAATTTTGTAACACGTAATTGTCGAATTTGTAGTTTATGAAGTGCGAGAGTTAACCAACATGAGGCATCGTCGATTAGAGAAGTTCCATCGAGATAAACCAATTATTGGCTTTATTTGTCCCAAATTTCAGTCGTGAGCGTTAGTTTTGCTAACTTGGATCAAGTTTCAAGCCTTAATCTGCAACTAATTGCTCTTGAGACGGCCTTTTCACTGCCGCGCCGATTCATCATTAGCGGCTGAAACTCCGCACAAGCTAACTAATGAGTCTAGCTTACGTCAGTGGAACTGTTCCCATCGATGACGTTCATCTCTTACCTCAGAAATGTATGCCATTCAACAGCTGCTGATTGTGTTGCGCAGTTGTGCTACAATTAATTCGATGCTGGCAACGCAAAACAATTCTCGAAATCGAGAAAGTTTTGGGGTGCAGAATCTTAACAGGGCAGCGTTTGGCTTGGTGGTTTTTCCCAGGGAACTGATAGCGGTGGGCAGGTAATACTGTCGGGTAGCATAGCGAGCTGGTAGGCATCGAAGCAATTCTACTGCAGCCTAAGGCAGAGTTAGAAATTTAGGAAAGTAATATTTTCCCAAGTTTGAAACTCAACCGTTCTCTTTGGTACAAAGCCATCTAGGGTAATTTGGGTATCTCTACATACAATAGCTAGTGCATGTTCTCTATGCAGTATATATGTACCACTATTTCACTAAAATATATTACAGCCTTAGACTCTAGTGAAAGCTTATCGCTTGTCGGTATATAATGCCACCAGAACACTAATATGCATCCTATGACAACTCAAACAAAGAAGCTTGTTTCCGATATTAGTCACAAGTGCATTTGCATATGATTTGATCCCATTCTTCTACATATGAAAATGGTTATTCGTGCACAGAGGACATGATGCAAACATGTTCAAAATAATATTGCACGCACAAAACACGCCAGAACAATATTCGTGTCACGAGCTATACTTTTTTATGACTTAGATGCCAAGGATGCAAGTGGCAGCGATTGCTATTTGTCACAGCGCTGCTCTATTCTATAGCTCTATGTTTCACTACACACAAGGGCAGATTACACTAAGCATTGGCTAGAAGCTCGACATTCGCAACAACACTATCATATTCCTTTAAATGTGGCACAGCAATTAGAGATCGGCAGCAAAAGCTGACAGGTTATGGTAAGTGTTTTTGATTGACTCACGATGACATAATTTTTTTCCACGCAGACACAGTGAACACTAATTTGCAGATTTTGTAAACAGTACAGTGGACTAAATGATTTACAAAAGAAAAGCATGTAATATGCATGGGACTTTCAACTTAAACATACGACAAGTTTAATTGATTATATAATTGGCTTGAGCTTCTGCTCTCAGAAACATTGGAAACTAAGCTTCATTTCTAGCAAAATTGTATCAGCTATCCGTGCTGGTGTCGATCTGTTAGGCAAACCTATTCTCAAAGCCTCGCAAGTACGTATCTTATACCGTCCATTCTCCCAGGGCAAAATAAATTTATTTGGTAACACTGATAGTCTTTGTGAATATGTGATGTTGGAGAACACAACACTATCATTACGATATGCCGAGCCCGGTACTAGCGGCACTACAAAGCATGGAACACATCTATACACAGCTAGGGTAGGCTGGACATTGACGGCACAGGGTCACTTATCAATATAGAACGGCGCACTCAGTTTAGGTTCTTAATGAACTACTCATCCAACTTTTAAACAAATCAAATGAATTAGACTATGAGTTTTCCTTGTCATTCATTAGACTGGATTTCGTTTCTACACAGGGCGCCTTGACGAACTCCAATGAAGAAGATACAACAGGTGGGAGCTTCGCTAGTTCTTTGTACAATGCAAGCACGAACATATGAAGCTGTCGAAACCAAATATAATCAGCGTTTACCAAACTCAGGGCGCCTTGTTATACGAAAATATAGAACCTTGCACACAAATATAACAACGCTATAACCATTTCTAGTGCATTACTTATCACCTTAGTCTAGGGCCTTCAACAGTTAATGAATATTGCACTATATATTCTTATGTACAGTCTGATGTTTAGCTAACAATGCTGCTGCTCTTCAGAGATTTAACAAAGAATAACAAACAAGTATCGAATTTAAAAATCGTTCCGGGACTTACGTAATGCGATGATACTCTTCGATGTGATAAATTATTCTCAGGTGGACAAAATCACACCCAAAAGTCTTTTATTTTCGAAGGGTTAAAATTCTAGTTTCAAAAATAGATTTTATTGAAGTTTCCCCTTATTTTACCGTTCATTCAAGAAGCAGCAGCAACATTGTTCTTACGATTTTAACTGAAGATTCAGTTCGTTTAATTGAATTGCTGAACTTTCAGTACATGAAAAACAGTAAGCAAACCATAGAAAATTGATCATTCTTCGTACTTAATACTCTTGAATAGAGTATGGTCTAAAGGATGAAAATGAATTTTCTATTGCAAGTACGGTTATTGTTTTAATGAAAGATTGCACGCAGTCAAGGCAGTGAGTCTCAATTTATTCTGCATCTGCAGCTACACCTGTGATGTTCATTTAACTCGGAGCTCCTGGCGAGCTGAAGTGTTAAGCGATAGAGTAAAGGTGTTGAGAAGAGGCTCCCTTGCAGAGGGTGGGCAGCACCAGGGGTTGTTTTACTGTACCTGTTGCAGAAAAAATTCAAACGTAAATACAATTCACGATTATAGCAGAATTACGTCAATTTATGCTGCGCAAATGAGTTTCATCTTAAAATGTACAAGCATGCAGAACTACCATATGCTAAGTGTGGTTGACGAACTGAACAATTCATGATGTTGTTGAATAAAGCCGGGTTGGAAATATGATAGTTTTTTGTCCCCTTGTGCGCAGTACCAAGTGCTCCAACGTTCTGTTGCTTCCACGGAAACATAAAAAAGTACACAGCTTTCTGAATTTTATCTAATTCTCTCCAAATTTGAAGAGACATCTGTCACGCAAACGGGCTGGGCGGCTAACAATTTCATAACTGTTTTTGTGGACACACAGCAAGACAACTGTGTATGCAAGGCTGCAGCACAGTGTGCGAATACTTGTACAATGTGTCCTCGCTGCTTCGCGGTTCAATTATCATGGATTCACGATTTCGGGGAATTTTTAATATATATATAGCTATAGAAAATATATTGCGGATTTTCTGGAAATTTCTACATATTTTCTGAATATTTCTTTAGTCGCGCAGTCCAAAGGTATTCCATCACGAGCAGCTTGTCTTTATTATTCTAAAATCATCGAAGACGCAGCACTAAAACTGATTCTAATCCTAAAGCAAACACTGTTTTTGATATCTATACATCATGTTACAGCAAAAATGCGTATCGTTCATACTTGTGACGGAGCTAATGTGCAGTTGGCCCGTTATTAGGAGAGATTCTGTAAAGCTCGCTTAGGTCGCGAGAATATAATATAAATACAGCAATATAGAGCAATACGAACAATATTTCAGAGTTAGGCTTCGGAGTCGATTTTTTAAAGCGGGACAAAGGCGTATAAAATGAGTGTTTCAGTGAGCCGTATAGATATGAGTGTGTATAAGTAATACGTTATAGAGGTGTGCCACTGTATTAAATTTTGAAATATCAAAAACAATGTAAATTAATAAGTGGGGACGGAGTAAACATAAGATGCCTTTGCTTGTGTAATAGTCACCATAGGGGAAAGGTTAGATCGATTTCAATGGATCTCAACGGATTCATATACTTAGGACGTTCAATACATTTTGGCAACAGGGTAACGAAAATAATTATAATAATAAAGGAGCGACGCATTTATTGAGCTTCACACCCCTTCAGCACACTCTTCTCTAATGTATTAGCACTTCCAGAGTTGTATCATCCCCTTGACAAACAACTCGTACTACTCACAAGCAGGTTCGTACACTTTACACCTCTGAATTTAACCTGGCCAGGTCCTGTTCCCATTGAAAATGGATCCTAGGAAATCTTCGGACAAAAGTCGCCAATTTGTGGCGGATATTATTACCTCCGCCAAGGAGGTTATGTTTTTGTCTCTCTGTGTCATTCTGTCTATTTGTCTGTCATCAATATAACTCAAAAAAATTATGAACGGATCTTTATGAAACTTATAGGGATTGTTAGGTATGTTAGCAGTAACAGATGATTAACTTTTGGTGAAGATCTGTTCAATCGTTAGTTTTGTCTTCCTATTTCTTCTTAGTACAATAATTCAAAAAGTCATGGACGGATTTTTATAAAATTTACTTGAGTGGTTAGGTATATCACGAAGAGTAAATGACTAAATTTTTATAATGATCTGTTAGTGCGTTCGTTTTTTTTTTTTTTCTGTGTTTGAGTTATGCTTGTGAGCAAAATAACCCAAAATGTTATGAATGGATCTTCTGCAAATTTATAGGAATTGTTAATAATATTAAAAGACATAAATGATTCACTTTTGGTGATGATCGGTCGTTCTGTTTGTGTGTTTGACTGATGTTTGTCAGAATGTTTGTTAGCAGCATAACTCAAGAAGTTATTAACGGATTTTCAAGAAAATTATAGGAGCTTTTATTATTGTGAAAAGGCACAATGATTAGATTTTGGTGTTGATACAATGGAAATAATGGAATCAGAACCAATTTGAATTTTTCGGTACCGTTGCCTTGCTTGGTGGAGGTATGCGACGTCATAGTGCTCTAGTTACAGTATTTTATTATTATTAAACTTCATGCTCGCGCCACCACGGAGAGGTAGTGCAATCCAAATGAAGCATTATGTAGCACCGGTAAGCCCAAAATGTTGCTAAGGAAAATCAAACAGAAAACCATTCACATATGACTTAAACGCCTGCAGACCGACATGATCAAACGCTGAAGCCGGCAATGAATTCCAAACCAAAGCGTACCAGGGCATGAAACACCAACTGACCTGACGAGTTCGGCACCTAACAGTTTCCATAGTGAGAGAGTGTGCGCATCAACCGCACCACGTGTAGTTCTCCCAAAGCCCTTGACTTGAGGGCAGGGCTGAAAAATACAACCTATGTCTCTCATTGTTGCCCACCTTAGAAACTCAAAGAGTTAGGACGTTCCTCTCTTCTGGGACAGGTTCCCCAGATTGCTCACAGGGCATAGCTTGCAGGCTGAGCTAGAAAGTCAGTCCAGCAGACGCCAGCGACTGTCTGCTGCCGAAGCCCAGACCGGTGAGCAATACTCCAATACAGGCGACAAAAAAGCATGAAAGTATCTACGGACTACTCTTTGTCATCAAACACAGAAGTTACCTTACGCAGGAGACCAATCTTACTGGAAGCAAGTGATACGGGTCGCCTAATATACGGGTCAAACGTAAACGTCACATCAAAGACAACACCGAGAATCTCAAAGGAGCTAGCCCCCTGCAGTAGGAGTATCATCTATCGTCTGAGGTGGATGCTGCGGTAAAAGTATGTCCGAGACCGACTGACAATCATAAATTTAGTCTTACCGACATTCAGCTTCATTCTCCAGTCTGAGCACCATGCACTAAAGTGCGACGGGTCCCTATTCAAAGACGGGCGACAACATTAAGCACACTGGGAGTAGGTATCGCTGTTATCAAAATGAAACCATCGAACGACTCCAGCTTGCACAATAGTTCCTTATAATTAACCCTGTCAAACGCCGCACTAAAGTCCAACTGTACAAGGCGTTCCTCAGAACTACACTGAGAAAAATTTTGATGCAAGTAGGTGTTTCACAGAGAAGCATCATGATGCACGCCGGTGTTTCATGGCGTAATTTGGTCTGTCATTGCAGCAGACAGAAAAACATATCTCAGTCAGAAAAACATATTTCCTCAAAAACAAAGTGAACAAAAGCTTTGTAGTTTTGTTACACGTGCGAAGCGAGACGCGGTTACATACTAGCACACATATCGCTATTATGTTTCAAAGTTTCATCTTTTCAGGTGCATCAATTTCACCTGTTTTTGGTGCAGCTTGGTGCATCATCGGCTTTGTCACAAAACCGAAACACATAAGTGCATCAGTTTGTGCCAAGTGCATCATAAGACCCTATTCGCATCATCATGATTCACTTTATTTATATGATGCACTTGCGTGTTTCGGTTTTGGGAAAACAATGCATGTAATTTTGACGCAGCTAAGTGCATCAAAATTTCTCTCAGTGTACGGCCCAGCACTGACTGTTAATGATGTGACATCGACAACAATGCACGACAACAACCCAGACCAGTCCCGGACGCAAATTGACCTGCAGGCAAATTGACCTGAAGTCCAATGACCTCAGCAAAACGATCCAGTTTACAAGCCACCAGTTTCTTAAGCACCTTCGACATAATGGGCGTCAGAGAAATAGGTCGGTAGTTAGCGACATTGGGTCACACTGGGCCATTAGGAATGTGGGTAATGTTCTCACTAAGCCAACAATGAGGAAAATTTTCGAACCATATTAGGCGCCGGATGATCACTCCAATCCTAGGGGCGAGAACGCCAGCAAGTGCACTTCTTGCTTAGTTAATTTGAAATCCAGACCAAGAAGACGCCTACACTATCTATTGACACCGTCACAGACCTTTATTTTCACTTCCTTTTCATATTTTGAGTGCACAATGCGTAAAATGAGCAGGTGATTAACGAAGTAAAGAGTAGGATATGATTCTTAGATATTCTCAAGGGAGCGAGCAATACAGGGGTCGTTCTGTTAATTTTTTTTCGTGATTATAGAGGTCTTAGGACGAAAGAAAGAACTGCGACAGATGTGATAAAGTGGCATATCAGGGAATGCAATTTGCCGCCAAGTAGAAAGAGAACGATCTTAACAGCGAATTCGAGTAATTTGATGAATTGAAATTTTGAAAACGTGAAGACACAATTGTTGTCACTGTACAATTGATCTGCTGCATATCAGTGATACGCTTCATTTTTGAGGGATATTTAACCATTATTTAACTGTCTGATTATAATGAAGTACTGGAGTAGCCAACCGTCACAAAGACGGCATCTGATGAACATCAGCCTCATTGCTTCTAATAACTAAACAATTAGGCGAAAAAAATTCAGGGAGCGACAGAAATTTCATGAGAGCTTGGAAGCGTATCATAGCTGCCAGTATGGGTACGTTATATCAAGCCCAGCAGTGTAGCGAAAATCAGAACTTCATTTCTAAAAGCTACGGGACGAGATCATCTTTAATGAAAAACATTGTATAGTTGAAGAAAGACAGCTGAGGATAATGGATGAAATGTCAATGGTAGCCCTATAAAGTGATGCAGTTCGTTACTGTTTTCTCTAATTTTATATAACTCTGACTTCAAGAAATACTGTCCCTCAAGCATACTCCAGAAATTTAGATCTATGTACCTATCCATATTATGCTAAAATTCTTTGAACCTTATTTATTTGCTTGCTTGTTTATCTATTACTTGCTTGTATGTTTGCACGTAAAATTTTTGGACGGACGGATGGAGCCTCGATCAAGCACAATTATATTATAGATATCAATGTTTTTCTTAAAAACTGTAAAAACAAAATTTTATTATCATTAGCGTTTCTTTGAAAATCAGCGTGAAGTAGTAAACAAGAAACGAATATGATGGATTATATCATTATCCTTCAAATTCCTTTGATTATAGCATAGAAAACCGTTAGAACGCATTTTACCGATACAGTGTATAGTTTTAAGTTCATACGGTCCAAACAGATTGGTAACTACATTGCCAGACCGTTATATTACTTGAAATTTGTCCCCATTTTAATTCAAATTCTGTCTTTAACTCCAGGCCAACCACACAGTTTTTGCTCTCAATTTCAAGACATAGTTCTTCAGTTCACCTTGCTGTGTAAAAATTATGAGCACAATTCCAGAAATTGAGTGTACCGAGTTGAAAAGAGATTGCGACCCTACGAATGATATCTCCACACCTACATACATGGTGAACACGGTATGAATGTTTAGCACGCCACATTCGTTCAGAACGGTAGACACTGCAGTATACACTATAGTCATAACATGCCGAAGTAATGATTATTAGCATGCACGCAAGTATCAGAAAATCCATGGACGAAAGGTACAAATGACAAAAAGTAATAGCTGTATTTCAGAGAGTGCTGTCTGAAACACCAAAGCATATTTGCAGATTAAAATTACCACAGTGTGTAATATATAACTTCAAATAGCATGCAACACACGAATACTAAATGATAATAACTACGAATAAGTTATGTTAACACCAGCTGGACTGGGTAGAGAGACATGGCCGAAATAGTGGGAAAATCTTGAACTAGAGGTAGGCAGTCATATAGAGAAGCGCAAGTTGATATCTGACTGGGAGAAGTGCGGCCATGTAAGAGGACGACGAAGTTGCAAAAAGGAAATAATTTTCGGATTAACACACAGCTCGACACATTCTGAAAGTCGAATTGCTAATGGTGTATATGTATTGTCAGAATTAGTTTTGAAGTTGCGTAGTTATTGCAGAGCGCAGGAAAATCTTAAAAATATTTCAAAGCACCGTATTGAGTAAAATCGTGGAGAAAGCTAGTAATGTTTTGGAAATTTCGGTCCAAAAGAAGCGATGATATTGAAAAGAGAGGCTCGAAATACAGCATAAACAGGCCTGTACCTAATTTTTGTTTGTTGGATGGGTCATGACACGACTTAGGGTACGGCAGGATGTCAAAGCACAGACTGACTTTAATCTACTGTGTTTTACAGTAAGTGGTGGCGAGTATTTCAACTTACCAATGTGCCAGGAGCGTTGCCGATGATGTACGGGGTGGACAGCTGCGGACAATTACGGCACAGTTTGTATAAGCAATGGCAATCCGAAATTTTATCTAGGAACTAATACCATAGTAAATATGGATTATGTTTGGTAAATGAGAAAACCATTTTGCAGATAGGTACTTCACACCTCAAAATCCATTCGATATTGGCAAGAACCACAGTAAATGTGAGACATCACCTTAAGTGCAGGGAAATGGGAATTGAACATAAGTCTAAGGTGGGACACGATTTTGGGAAAGCATGTATTACAAAAAATAAAATTGCACACAGCTTGCAGTGATGAGTCTCGAAGTATTCCCTTACTTCTACTGTACTCTGAGTAAATCTTTCTAGCTTTTCAGCCATTGGAATGGTAAAATTAGCCCAGAGTAATATTTTCTTTGCAGAGAAATACACACCAGAAGTTCTTCATTTTAGAAGATAAAGAGGGACGGCAGAGTACCTAGATGATATAAAAACACAAAGAAAGAGGGAATGAAGTTACTTCGACAGTCATCTACTTGTGAATTAATTTACTGTACGGTAAGAAATTGGTAATAAAACGATGAATTTTAATAGAATCATGCCCACAACACAGCAACGACATGCAAGTATGTGCAGTGGTTTTTGTTTCAACGCAACTCTTTTCAAGGATTCAATTAAATGCAGTGATTTAATTGGACTGCAACACGCTGCGGACACAATCAGCATCTTGAAGAGTAGTTCTTGGCGCTTATTCTTGCAAGCTTGTCAAACGGCTGGAAAAATGAAGTTCCCATAATGAAACAGAAAAAGGAAAATCAGCCATATTCAGAGGCGGAATATTTCCGAATATGTATACTAAATTTTCATAGGAACAACTTTCGCAGATTTGCGATAGTAATGACATTTGTCGAACTGAGAAAATGGATACAGATTTCACTTGCTATGAGGGTGTACAACTGAAATATGAAGTTATCATTTCCACAAGAATAATCAATCAAAGTTGAAAGATGCATGCAAAAGACTAACAAATGACTAAGACAAAGAAGCTGAACAGTATTCAATAGCAGCTTCCTTTAGTTAAAAGAAAAAATTAGTAAGGCGAGACAGAAAATTACAAGAAAATGTGGTAGTAAGAAACTGTAAGAATAAAGAAAAGAGACAAATATTTTGTGGAATACCTGGAATTGCTGCACTGGGTAAGCGCCAATCATGGATGGTTGTTGCAGCTGGGGCATCTGACCGGCGGCCGCCGCCGCTGCTGCTGCGGTCTGAATCTGTGGTTGTGGCACCCCCTGCCAGGCGGCCGCTGGGGGGACTCCTGCCATACCTGCCATTCTGTAAAATAGGAACATCTTAGCCAAGTTCTTCTTGCGTTTACTTTTACTCACTTACGAGTATTGTAGTTAGGTTATCTAAATTGTGGTAGAACATCGTAGTGACATTTATGCAACCTGATTTCTTTATGTGTTAGGAAAAACTTCATAACTGTAAATTAGTAGGTACTGTAAATTAGTAGGTACTGTCACCAACGCTTTTTGGTGAAAAATGCTCAAAACGAAGCATGTGAAGCTTGGGTGACACTTGCAGCGAGTTTGTAGAAGCCCGTTTGCACATGGCCTTATGCTACACGGCAATGATTTTTTTTTTCGCGTGTAACCTATTTAAGCCGCGACTAAACGGCTCCCATGTCGTGAGTGCAACGTTGTGTTGCTGTCACCTACTGCACCTTATACCGGGTGTCTCAAAAATATTACATTTTCACTTGGCTGTTGTTTCAATGCGCATCAAATAAAATAATAGATCCTGTATGGGTTGGGAATGTATCTTATATACCGAAACACAGCAGCAAATTGAAGACATAACATATTTTTGAGACACCCATTAGAACCTCCCTGGAGACACCCAATACTTAACCTTTTGTGCTGCAGTGAGTTAACGTAACCATGGATAAGAGTAGCACAACTACGCTTGATGGTACCCTGACTTTATCGTTCACCCACTACTAACAGCTATTAGCGAAAATATTAACTCATAAAGTGTAACATGTGTGCGACATAACTTCATCTCGACGGTACAGAAGACTTCTTGCACAATTCTCAACACACCTGGGCTTTTTCCTTTTTGAAGATTGTTTTATGAAGTGTATAGCAATCCTAACGGATCAGGCGTACAGCACATCTTCTTTAATTAGAACAGGTACCCATATGCTGGCAAACAAAAACAACTGCATTAGTCGTGGGGCATAAAACTAAAAATGAATTTAATTTATTGCGCTCGTACAGTGTCCTGAGAGATTACTGTGTTTGAGATAAATATTTGCAAATGCCGTTGTGGTAGAGAATAACTTAGGGGTTGCGGCGATTCACTTCACTTTCCAAGGCTTGCTATCGAGCTGGAAATTTTGATGGAAATTGACTCTGATTGGTGGAGAAGTCTCTCTACAGTAGACTTGAACTTCCTTGAAGCCGTGTTCCAATGCAAGATGAAGTCCTCCGCAACATTTTCGATATTGCTCTCTCCAATGCACTCGGTTACCAGAGTTCCCCGTCAGAAGACAAGAAGTTCCTCTTGCCCAGCGTGGAAAGACTTGTCAGTCACATAAGAAGTGTGGACACCTAGTAATACTGCCAGTGTTCCAGGTCTCACCAGCGCCAATGCAAGGAAATAAGCAGTTTTGGGGCGACGGGGACTCTCTGTCACATGAGCATCTCTTCATCTGGGGCAGAAGTTTACCCAAGAGAAGCCCTCCAAAGCAAAATATAAGAAGACAGCCCACTTGTACAGGAACGTCAAGCGCCTCACGTCAAGGACTTTGATATGGATGTCATTTAGAATCATCAAGGACTTTTTTTCAGTAGGGAGTAGCCACATTTGCAGCAACGGCTGTTTCTCGGGTTGGGACCCAACGATGCGCCTTCGAAGAGACTGTTCATAGTTAATGGCCTCTATATCCTACTAACATAATGGCAATAGCTCATAGAGGGCCGGGGCGTAAGTTCCGGTTTCTCTTGGGGAATGGACCTATTGGTTCATCTACAGCCGCCTATCTAATCTAAATTAGCCTTCCTCGATGAGCCAGTCGATGTGTGAAGCAAGAGGCCCAAGAAAACCAGTCATAAACGTTCCGCACAGAAGGGCTGTAACGGCTGGATTGAAATGTATTCAGGGTTGGACTTGATCGAAGAGCGTGGGCGACAGCACGGGCATGGGCTTCCAGGTGATGACAACATTCCTAGGACAAATTGTAGACCTCATGGAAAGATGACGAATCATAAGCTTTAGAAGAGTAATCTAACTCGTTAATGAAACAGCCAAATGAGAAGTTAGGCTCATCGAGACGCAGTCTACCTGCCCCACTGTCACACAATGAAGAGCAGCTGCAGTTCCTGCCTCACAGTCAGGGATCACAAGTGTGTAGTGGTCCGGCGAGCCGCCAACAAATAGAAACTAATGAAGAAGCTGTGTAAGAGCACCAAGAGTATTTGTGTTTGCATGGGTAGTGAGTGCCCATATTAACGTGTCTGCATAGAGAGTTTTTTTTTCAGTTTTTCTTGAATAACAAGCGTGGTCAACCATCGCAGCGACTAAATGATATATATTTTAATATAAAAATGTTGTTGAAACTTCGTACGGATGATCTTGTATAGGTCTATAAGTATACCGGTGAAGCCCAACATCAAAAATGACGGCAAAGCACATCCATCGGCACCCATCAGCACCTTACATTAAAGGTGCCATGGGAAAAACATGTTCTATAATAAAAGGTCAAGATATCTGAGCTTCTAGTAAACCAACCTAAACGTCACACAAAGTTTTGAACAGTAGCAAAGATAGATGCCCACCGTAAGAAATACACAATGTTGTCTATCAAATTAATTGTACATAATATCAGGTGGTACACTCCAGAAAAACGCGTAAGTAAGTTCGGAAAGACTAAAAGACAGGATAATAATATAAAGTAACAGACTCACGCGTAATCAGTTCATAATCATGTAAAAGCTTTTGAAAGGGCAATCTAATCCCTAAAATTATTATGTAGTGAATCAAATCCATAATCGAGAAAACCTCTTGTAGTATTTCACTCACACTGTAATCCAAATTCATTCAATAGACATGTTCAAACTTTTGAAGTTTACTTCCGTGTTCTACAGTCAAAGTAGAAATTAACTTTCTTTTTTTTGCGCTCTTAACTCTATATTTTTTAGTAATTTTTTAGTTGGTAGCCAGAATACATCGTTTGCATTTTAACTGAGCTCTGCTGGTATAATTTTGAA
Source organism: Parhyale hawaiensis (assembly GCA_001587735.2). Taxonomy (NCBI): domain Eukaryota; kingdom Metazoa; phylum Arthropoda; class Malacostraca; order Amphipoda; family Hyalidae; genus Parhyale; species Parhyale hawaiensis. The sequence goes on along the minus strand of LQNS02015106.1, from coordinate 17,447,864 downwards.
AGAGAAACAAAAACCACAGAGAAAATATGTGAGGTGTGAGTCTCTGATCTTTACCCTATTCAGAAAAAAGTAGACATTTACCACAAAAGATATGTAAGAGAAAGAAGTCTCAGCTCTTTACACCTTTCAAGTAAAACAGTAAACTTTTACCAAGTAGCTACATACTGGTATTGATAACGTCCCGAGCTAGAGAGCTAATTTAAAAAGCACTGCGGCAGAGGGTGCTATAGCCTCTGAGGAAAAATCTTAATTACTAGTGGACCCGTGCGTGAAGAATTCACGCAATAAACTATACGTTTGCCTAATGCCTCTAGGCCGGTGCGGAATCTCCTCTTCTCTTATTTGCTTCTTAATTTTCTTCTTTTCTTTATTGATCCTTTATCGTGCTGGCATCCTTAGGTCTTCTATATAGACAGGCAGAAGTAACATCTTGAGTAAAACGCTTCAACAAACTTAAACAAAATACCAGCTTATATACAATGTGATCGCTCCGTAGCCAAAATACCGTTGATACCGTCTTTCCACCTCAAATATCTGTTTTATTTGAGGTGCTCAAATTTTGACCTATGAAGAGAAAACTGCTTCGTCAGAGTAAAACAGTAAGCTAGAAGAAATAATTGTCTACTGCCCATGAAAACTTATGTTTCGTCAGTTTCGTTGACAATTGCATCAAAGTGGGAAGAACAGCTCATGCAACGAAATCATCTGTGGGAAGAAACTACGAATCAAGAAGCATGAGAGTGCCAACGGAAGCTTCA
>LQNS02015106.1:17424935-17446928 GCA_001587735.2 Parhyale hawaiensis | reverse complement strand
TATATATATATATATATTTTCTTGAGATGGCAAAATGTAGATGACAATTATAGAAGCCGTTGAAGAAATTTTGGTACCCACGACGAGCGTTTTGCTGTTCTCCAGCTCATCAGGTGGGAGGATCAAAGTTGGTCAATTTAGTTCTTAAAATCTTGCGAAATTTAGAGAGGTTATCATAGGAAGGTGTAACTATGATACCAGCTGTTCCAGAAGTATAAATGAAGTTTCCAAACAAGCAAATGTTTCGTCAATTTCCAACTAAAGCCCGCTGCGTTGACTCCAATTACTGCACGTTGCATCTTCAAGAGTTCTTTATCATCACCAAAGGCCTACCAACGCTTCAAGTTAACTTTCACCTATTGTTTGGTGTGTTTTCGCCAATTGTGGGATTTGTATTTACTACGAAGACTGCCATGCTTATGTGCCGACCTTTTGCCTTCGACAGGGTGCGAACTGTCGCTCTCGGTGCATCTGCGTGTCTTCAACGTGCAGTAATTGGAGTCAACGCAGCGGGCTTTAGTTGAAAATTGACGAAACATTTGCTTGTTTGGAAACTTCATTTATACTTCTGGAACAGCCGGGTATCATAGTTACACCTTCCTATGATAACCTCTCTAAATTTCGCAAGATTTTAAGAACTAAATTGACCAACTCTGATCCTCCCACCTGATGAGCTGGAGAACAGCGAAACCCGCGTCGTGGGTACCAAAATTTCTTCAACGGCTTCTATAATCGTCATATATTTATAAATAAACACACGACGGTCATTCTTAGTATTAGATGATTCTGTTTATGGTTTCACTCAATTATTCGTTCACTTCCAGCAACAGGCGAAAATAAGGTATCCTTGATACGGTCTCAGGAGATAACTATCCCAGAGTTTGGAGAATTTGCTCCATGTTCTTTCAACTATTTCTTGGAAACTTCCAGGCCTATTTTGATATTTTTTCTGGGAATAAGTCATCTCCGAGTGCTCTCCACAGACAGTTTCATCTACTATAGGATGTAGCCATTTCGTCGCTTTTTTAGTGTCGCAGAATAAAAAGAGCTTATGCTTACTCATATTAGATAATCTTCGTAAATAAAAACAGAGGACTTTCAAAAACTCTTTCATTATGAATATATTTGGTTGTCATCACGTTTTTCAAAATATTCAAATATTAGTTATAGCAAAAATGTGAAATAGTAATTTCATGAAATCCCTTAAAGTTTGGATAATTTTGTGCAATGACTAGCTGTTTCACTCGGGAACTTCGTGAAATTACTAAAATATTCCATAATTCCATTAAGTCACTGAATTCGAGCAGCTGTTTTTTTACAGATTTAATGCCGACGGAAATCATACCTATGAGTAAATTTCTGAAATCATTGCATTATTTGACCTTTGCCTCTTCCACGATGAACAAAATAGCGCATTCAGACTAGTTCCTAATTTACGTTACGTTCGGTTAGGTCCTTAAGGGGACATTGCCCGTTTCTACGTCGTTTCCTGCTATTGCTTTGCCTCTACTAACGATATTGTTCTATTCTCCCATTACTCTTTCCTTGGGTGCTATTCCATGTTTTGGTTCCCACGTTTTCGTACTATCATCACACCGTTACAAATTCAACCCAAATATCCACAGCATGTATCTAGTAATAACACGGAAGATCTATGTATTCAGTTGAGAGCTGGGAAAGCAGATTACTACTTCGGCTTTTAGTTTTACTTATTCCCGCTGCGAGTTTCGAATGTCCAAGAACAATTGAAGACGTAAACTTGAGTACTTTTGCTCTTTGGTCGGTGTCTATTCCCTTGCCATATAATGAAATCATTTCTAGAGAACGTTGATATTATTTCCATCGTAAGCAAATCTTTGTAAAGTAGCTGGTCAGATTCAATGCTTTCATGGAATTCCTAAATATTTTAGCAATTTCGTGAAATCCCTCAGTGAAACAGTCATTAGAAGAATTTACTGAAATTTTCGGTATATCCTGAAATTGCTGATATGGTTGAAATATGTCCGCACAAAAAAAGAAACACCCTGTATATATATTTGTCGATAAAAATACTAGAATTGGTCTATTTTTAGATGATCTTTCCAGTTAATAATTTACACATCACTGATAAAAATACAGTTTGGGTCGTACTGCACCTTATGCTGCAAGATATAAAAGTTACTGTCATATTACAATGAAATTGTACAGCTGAACACATATGTGTCAACTATATTTAAAAAAATGACAATGTCTCTCTAACGCAGAAGACGTATTCTCTGTTGAGTAGCAGGTTTGACTATCGTATACGGGGATTGCGTATTGATATTTCTAGCATCTAATCTTAATGCAAAGCTGGGTCAGTGATGGACCTCTGTTATGTGTTTACGGATACTGGTTCTTTATCAGATACTTTAAATATGTCTAAAGTTGGAAAGATAGTTAATTAACTAACTACAAAAATACAGTCATCATTGCTGATAATGAAGTTAAAAATTTTGAAGAGTTACAGCGGCATCACGTGGCGAGTAGTTCACTATATTTATCTGCATTTGTGCTTTGCTAACTTGCGCTTCATTTTATAATGCTAATTTTATGTAGGAGAAAGATCGAATAGACCTGGCATAGGAGTTGCACTGCAATGAAGAAGAAAACCATTTACTGGTGAAAAGCACGAGGAAGCCATAAATATTTTATGTGGGAAATTCACTGTTGCAAGGAAATTCCAGCACATGCAATACGTTGGACGATGGTTTGCTTGATGAGCACACGATTCATTGTGGTCTGAATAGCATTCACTAATATCTAGACAGTTTTCTTATTGGCTCCAGTTCAATCGATGTTGAATATTGATACTTTCACCTCAAAAATATGCGACAAAGAAAGAGTAAAGGGGCCTCTGAATATATGAAAGTTGTGATGCTTACGGGTTGTAAAGCAGTGACGGGGCGAGCTAGTACAGACCCAAGAGCCCAGTATGCTAATTGGATCATATCTGATGGGAAGGTTATTCGTGAAGAGTTTGCAAAAGCAAAAAATTGCCCTCTTTTCCACTTTTCCAAGAAGTAGTAGCCTAATGCTGCTAGATGAGGCGAACGTGCGGACATGCATTTCCGACCAATATTATTTATGGATAAAACTGTAGTCATGCAAATGGAGCAAGTTTGTAGCGGTGATCAAAGGGACCCTCACAACTTCGGTGCTCGTGTCAACAGCTGCAGCTCAAATTAACTAATGTTCGCTCTTGGTCGCTTGGACGGCCTCTCTCGGCTCACATAATTTTCTTTCTCATCACTCGCCATTTCAGAATGAAGTTAACTTTATCAGCGCCAACTGTGCGATTGGGTAATGAATTCTAATTGCGCTTGGCAAAATAATGCAAGTAAGAGCGTCTGAGCTTTACATTTCTCAATGCAACTACCACGTTCTCATACCTCCGTAACATACTGTACCAGTATGACGGTTTGTGACAGCTTTAGCTTTGTGTCGCTGTTCTTCGGCACGGGCCGTTGAATTTAGCCAATACCATTGCACTGAGGAGTAGCAAGCTGTGTAAAACCTCGTATCGATAGTAGGACTATAGTTTGTATCTGCCCTTTGACGATGAGAGACCCTACGGCAGACATAGATTAGTACTACGAATTACCCAAAGGAACCAAGTAAAATATGCAAAACCAAACCTAGCCTCACCTAACCTACCCTAACCTAAATCATTTTAATGTAAGCTATTCTGACCTAACCTTACCTAATCTTTCATTCTCTAGTTTAACATCCTAACCAAATTTCCATTGTCAAAAGTCTAGGAATCTTCTGTGCCAACCTCACTTGCTGAGTCAACAAGGAAATAGAAAAAAGACATGAAAACTTCATATGTGTACAATTGAATAATATATGGGTGTCAATAATCATTTTCGTTAACGAGTGAATGATTTTTAGTAGTTAAATAACTGAAATTTTGTCTCCTTTGAGTTTTTCGGGTTCCTTTGGGTGTTTCGTAGGACCGGATGCAGAGTAAGTTTTCAGAGCTCGTTTGATTATCCTCGTATGCAATCAACTGTCCAGACGTAGCACAACAGAGAGTTTGATGTGGTCACCCTAGTACAAGATAAGACTATAATTTTATGCACGCACACCTGCTATTTCTGAAAATATATTAGTTATCATTAAAGCAAGTAGACATAGTCATGAAGTGGTTATATACGACGCTACTTGTACACAGCGCATACCCCTGTTGGTATCCGTACTGCCCGTACGTGAAGCCTTGCATGCCAAGGAACTGCTGGCCCTGAACTTGAGCTGCTGTTGGATATCCTTGAGGATACCAATATCCCATTTGGCCAGCCGGATAGTTGTAGGGATATTGTGAGCCAGGAAGGGGCTGCAAAGACAAGCATTCGGACACATCGGTGAGCGTCTGAAATGCACAGAAGAGACAGAGTCTGACACTCAGGGTGTAACCTGTGCCTGTGCTCGCTCTCTCTCGCGCGTACACTGACGACACTCACAACTAGACATGAACATAATTACGATACAGTTAGATGCATAAGATAAATCATAGGAACTGATACGCCAGGAAATATTCGAGCTCTTTATTAGTGAAAGTTTCTCTAATGAAGGATTGCTTAGCTACACCATGCCTGTTGCAGCGCACAACGGTGTAGACAAGCGAGAGAGTGCAGTAATAATTGTCATAATATTAGAGTTTTGGACATGAAGTAGTGAGGAGGACTCAGTCAGTGGTGCAGCTACAGTGAAAGCGCTAACGATTATTTCCTGGGAAAGCCCACGACAGAAAACATTTTAGACCAGCAAAAAAGTAATATGTATTTTCTCATATGACACACACGCAATAGAAAAGCATAAAATGTGTAACTCTTAAAAGTTCAGCACATATGGAAGCACATACTTATGAGCAGAAGAACGTCGATGCCAAACTCACCATGACCTGTGTAGTGACCGGCGTGTTATTTGGATCGCCAGACTCTTTCCCCCAGGAACACTTGACTGTCTGGCCGTTAATTTCGCTGTTATGCACCGAGACGATGGCGTGAGTCGCGCTTTCCTTTGTTGAGAACCTGAGGAACAAGTTCTTGTTGGTAATTTGCACGGGAAGATGAATAATATCTAGAGTTCGTATACTACCTATATATACTAGGAAACAAAAGCAGACAAGTTTGTCAATCAGTCGGTCGCAGCTAGAAAAAAAATATGCACGACGCCGACACAGATTGTAAATTATAACGCAATAGATAAGGTAGCATTTAATAAAGTGCTGCTCAGGCATGGTTACGACAGCCATTGCACTCGACAACCATTGCTCTCATTGCTTCAGGGCCATGCCGCGTTATAGAAATTGGACGACTGCCAGATACGAAAAGTTCACGGTGTACTATACTAATTGAATTACGGTACTGTTTTTCGTATTTTTGTAGTTACTCATGAATTACTACAGTGGAGATAGGGCACATCCGGAACTATTATATGAGGATATGTCTCTGTTGTCGCCATAACAGGCCTTGATAGCAATGGCAGCTCCAGTGTCCGGATTATGATGAGTTTCATAAACCTTTTACCGCACGGTAAACAAAGTTTTTGCAATAGTGACATTCCACACAAGATAACTACAGAGTCAAACCATGCACTGGCACTCTCGGCTGAGAATTACACTGCATAAACTAAAGAAGAATTTTTCTACGGGAATCAGTTCTACAGCGTCAGATTAGCCAATATGGAAGTTTACTCTTGATCAGAAAAGGTATTTTTTATGCAGGAGTGAAATAAAAGGTTGCTGTACTATTTCGTCAAGAAAAGGCTGCTGCAATGAATGATTGCATATATTTGTATGTAATTGGGAGAGTATTACTTGATTTCAAAACTGTAACAGTTGCTTACGTTACTGGCTCCATTGATTTCCTTTTTTATTGGAAAGAATGTAGGTCCGTGAGCCACGCCAGGGATGCGTTCGATCAAGCAGAACCATGAAACGATGTTGTTTGCTGGTGCTAAAATCGATCTCTTCCGCGGCATGTGTAATTACACTAGTTATATCAGACATGAAGTGTTGATAAACTCGATTGGACAGTAAAATAAGTGAAACCATCATCTCTGCCACAGCTATTGTGTACACAATTATATCATGGCTTATCAGTTGCCTGTCGGATAAATATTTGGGATAATAGTTCTAAGATAATTTTGGATTTGTATTTCTTATTTAACAAGTAAATGACTTTTGTACGTTCTTATATACTCTTCGTTTCAATACTTATAGTAGCCTACAAAATAAAATGGTTATTAAATATACCAACTGAAAAAGCTGGTAGGATCCCTTTCAGCTCATGACAATGCATTGAGTTGCTTGAGTACAAAGTCCTGAGGTGATCAGCGTTTAACGAATTTAAAACGAACATTTTTGAATGCAATTTTACATTGCAAGACCATAAATTATTTGAAAGTTGCTGATTAAAGAGGATTTGTAAAGTATCGGGAAACAATTAAGTAAGTACGAATAGTAACTACACTGACGAGTCTAGTAAATTTCTATAACTGCTTATCAGCGGTACAGTTTGAAGCGGTTCAATTGCAATATTGGGGGTGTGGGAGGGTGTATGCGACGATCAAATGTAACTATTAGCATTAGTTTTATATGAGTTAATTGCTAGTCGAAAGTGGAAAACTTTATCTTACGACAGTAATAAATCTAAAATTAATAGAAGCAGAGAATGGTCATAAAACTCTAAATTGAGATAACTTGAGGCCTGTTTGGAAAACTCGTTTTAATTAAGTGCGAGCTTCAGGGAGAGGTGCGTCATACTTTATCGCTAGTTTCCTTTAACTTTTCAGTAAAATAAAGGTGTAATCATTAACTTTATAGCTGTAGCTTCGGATGTGTTTGGTTGTGCCGCCCTCATGCTTATCTAATGTATTGTTTACATACTCGAATTTCTGGGTGCTGCCTACAAGGCCACTGAGTAAAGGCGTAACATTTTTTCCCCAAAACTCTAATGTCTTGACAGTGCCCCCAAAATCGCAAAATGAAGACGTAGCCTTGGTCCTCATATGCTCCAGTTTCTGGGTACTTTCCCAACACTCACCGCGTAAGAGGACGCGGCGTGAGAATAGGCTGAACTATCTGGGCTGCACTACCCTAAAAGAAGTACGTATTCGTGAATATAAGACTAAAAAAACGATGTGTAGCTGTTAAACTAATACAAAAAAGACAGTAATCTCTGGAGATAAAATAAAAACTTGAAATTGAAGGTACCTGCTTCTGCGCAATCAGAAAATGGGATCAATGGGAAATACCTGAATCCAGGATTTCCTTATGATCAGCAACAATTTTTGATCAACTGTTGTTTGTAATATTCCAAGCAGTTCTTGTCACTTTCTTGAAATTCTGATCTTAAATTTTTGAATTATGTGCTGAGATACATAAAAAAAAGAGAAAGTCTAACGCACAAATGGAAGAGCAGATCATTCCCAATATTTGGTCATTTGTTTCTCTTAACATTTCTAGCAGTTCTCGCAAGTTTCGAAGATCCGTTCTTAACTTTTTCCGTTAAGTAATTGACAAACAGCAAAACAAACATGGAGGCAGACAAACGATCTAACAGATCATTGAAAAAATTTGCTCATTTGTTCCTCGCAACGTCTCTAACATTTCCTGAAAATTTTATAGAGATCCGTTCATAAATTTTGAATCATGTTATAAAAAAAAAACAAGAAGAAAACAAAAACAAAAGATTTACAGGATCTTCACCAAATGTTAATTATCTGCTTCTCCTACATACCAAACAATCCTTGTAAGTTTAATAAAGATCCCTCAATGACTGTTTCAGTTATTTTGGTGATAGACAGAGACAAACAAAACAGGTACCTACAAAAAAAAAGAAACAGACAGATAATTTTAGGCAAAAACATAACCTCCGCCAAGGAGGTTATGAATAAATAAACTTTATTAGGTAATCATTGGGACATGGTACAAATGCACGAGGCATAGTATATCTCTAGACTTAGATTAAAAACAAAAAAGCGACTAATATTAGCATTGCATGCTACATTGCACTGCGTCTCATTGTTTGCTATCTGTCTGGTAACAGTATGCGCTGCTATCGGCTGTACATGTTGGGTTGTTTATAGTGAGCTGATTTTTTATCCTGATGAGTAGTTAAGCTACTGAACAGAATGAAGTTGAAGGCTTTAATAATTCCAGCTGATGCTTATTGCCAAGGCTTGTACTCGTAACTCTACTTATTATCGTTCTCACTCGGTGCTTCAAGTTATGCTTCCTCGCGAATGGTCTAATCCAGGTCCATTATATCACAAACCGTCCAAACTAAAATATGTGTCACACTAAGGTAGTTAACTAAGTTAACGGAACTCATGGTGGCAAGAGAACATTAATACGCAAGGCGACGGTACATAACCAGTTTGGAGTTAAAGTTCCATCCTTACAGTACGTAAGGAAATACCTTTAATTGTGCTTTGTACTAAATAACGCTAGAAATAGCTCCATTGACAGCGGAGTTGCTGCTATGCTAAAGCTTACACTTGTGTGATTGGTTCTTCCGTCCTGATCTGACGCATTGGATTGGAGAAAAAAAATTTGGTAAAAGCGAGGGCCTGTCGCTCTGTTATCTTATTAGATATAAGTTTTGAAAGTATCTGAAGTATTTCTAAGTACCTTGAGAATTTTCGGACGAAGTTCAGGTGACGTTGCGCACATTTCGTCAAGTGTATGGAGTCACGATGCTGTTTTTTTTCTGCTTGGTCGGAGTTAAAGGCCAAAGAGAGAGCCAACAGCGAATTATCTCCACAGTACACGTAGCTGCTGGCGGCTGGTCTATCTGAATTCTTTTAAAATAAGAATCCAGCAGTTGTTTAAATACTACAACTTTCATATCAATGGTGTTTCGAATAAACCGAGGCACTTAGTTAAACAGTCTAGCTCCCCGTACAGTGAAGGTATTACAATATTCTTTCGCCATGGCTTTACCGCCATCTCTGCTTGGAATGCGTGTATCACAAGTCCTTCCTTTCCGAGTGTCTGGCGACAATCCGTTCATTTACATTCACAATGATACGTTTCAAAATTATTCAAACATTCATAATTACAAAACGCTCGAATCTTCGTTGTTTTGAATACAATTATCGACATTAAGTCGTTTGTGAAAGCCGTACTTTTGCCTGCCTCGAATACTGGCAGTGAACGATCTTTGGGTAGCTTAAAATTGTTCTACCTTTTTTCTCGTACTCGGCTTCCAAAGTGGAGAACGGTACTCTATTTTTGGCAGAATTAATGATTTCCATAAAATGAGCATCACTTGTACTTCGCAACAGCACTAGTAGAATTTTTCCCTATTGCTCTACTTCGCACGATGAGAAAGTTTTAAAATCTATCCACTCCACTTCTTTCCCACAGCCATAGCTTTAGCTATATGTTCTTCAAATGTAGCATCGTCTTGCATTTTCACTCTAAGGTCTTTTGAAACTGACTTTCTTTCAATTTCATGCCCATCACTGTTAGCATATTTGTGGACTAAAAGAGTATTGATTTTTTTTCGTATCTTAGCGGATCGAATTTCGTTTCATTAAAAGTCATGTTTTTTTACCGAACCTTGGGTGATACTTTCCAAACCTTGCTGGACAGACAGCAAGTCTATCACTGATTGTACAGCAGCTAATAATCGTACATCATCAGCAAATGACGAATTGACTGCTTGGTTGCATCCAAACCCCATGTGACTGATCATCATGAGAATAAGTACAGGCACAAGCACGGTACCTTGAGGTAATCCACTGAGTAGCGGTTTTCTGAAGAAATTCTGTTGTTAACTATTACACTTTGAGTTCTATTTAATAGGAATATGTCAAGCCACCGAAGAATCCCAAGTTTATACTAGATTGTATTTCCTTTACACGGGGCATATCATTTCTCTGAGATCACGGTGGCCAAATTGAGTTGAAAATTAACGAGTAAAAAGAAAAAAAAAATCATCCTAGAAACAGATTCACGAAAAAAAGTGAATGAAACGGGGGGGGGGGAGTGGGTTCGTTGAAGTAATTATTTCATGCTGTTTGTTAAAGACGGCCCGAGCCACTAGTTTACTTATGTGTTCTAGACGCTAAGGCTGCATTCGGCCGACTCCACCAATTTTTACTTTGAAAAAATCTTGCCCTCTTCCTTCGTTGATCATCTTTCGAATTAATTACTCATCACAAGCTAAGAGCGAATAAACTTTGCCAAAAGAAGGAAGTGAAATTCAGTGACCTTGCTATCGCAAGATCTCCTTCAATACTTTCCTTTCAAACTTGGTGGGGTAACGTACGTCCTCTCTGCTGTCGGGCGTGCAAATGAGAACACCAACCGCGAAAGTAAGCAACGCTAGTTTGCTGGCTTAGAAGCTACGTAATTACATAGGTCAGCTAGTGAGACTCTGATATTTGCTCAAGCGTAAAGTGACTACTGGAAAGTAGGACCGCGGAATGCACTCGATAATCTGCAAGTTATGATAGGTTGATCCAACAGCGCTTCATTCCTAATGGTTGGCTACAAGAAATCGAACGTACGACGGCAGCGTATAATGATGCAGTCATGATAAGCCAAACAACGACTTGCAGTCATAGTACCCGTAGTTTACTATGACATTTCTCACGTTATAATATAATTTTAGTGATTAGCTAACCCTCACTTTATACCGTGTAGTGCTTTGTCTTAATAAGTACTGTACTTATCCAATAAATCGTAATTATTTTTTTTAATTAGTAATGCTAGTTATTCCTTAAATTACATGGAGAGAAGCTTTTAGTTTTCGTAATCAAAAATGACAACAGAGCACCTTTGGTGGTGAAGATCAACGAAAAAAAGTTCTTTCCGACAATTAGCTCAGAAATATACTTCCACCAAAAACAATTACAAATGCTAAGACAAGACATCGAGTTATGTGTGCTGTATTAGGTATGAACAGCTTTTGTCTTTGAGTCTCACAAGCAAATGTCTTTCGTTATTTTATTTGGTTGCAATAACTAAAGGCTTCTCTTGGTGAATAAAACAGCTTGTTACCTCCCCAATACTCACAGAAAGCAGCCATAGTTTTTAACCTTAAGTGCTCCATTTTTTTTATATAACCCAGAACACTCACCGAATGAAGGCGTAGCCTTTATCCTTAAAAACTCGAATTTCTTGGATAGTGCCGTATATGGAGAATGTCTTCTGCATGAGTTCCTCAGACAGGCCGTTGGTGATGCCGCCGCAGTAGACAGTACAGTTGGTAGGAGATGACTGATTGTACACGTCATCGAACGTCAGGGGCTTTTGGTTTGCTATAAACAAACAAAAATATTGGGTGCTTAACACATATAATTAGTCATGCTGGCATCGCAATCAGTAGTACTGCATATGAAACGATTATGGTACTCTTTGTGCTGGAGCTAAGTTGTGCATATCATAGAAGTACATATGGCAGAGACGATGAACGAGAAAAACGACCGTGATTATGAATTTCATAGTTGGACTGAGGACTGATTAGGATAATGTCTGTTCCAAAGACATTTCATAATGCATGGTAGTCACTACGCGAAGGTTCGCTCAATTTAATAGACAGATTATCGCTTGTACTGCAGTGACGGGATTCTACAGACACACGAGTATCCAAGTTGCTGTCGTATTTCGATCAGAAGGACCCAAAGAAATTCGCTACAGCTGTAAAAGCTCAGAAGCTACGGTATAGGGCATGCAATAAGATGACGAGTGCAGGTTGAAACACTCGCAACCTGAATACGCACTCATCGTTACTCGTGTCAAAAACGTCGAGATACGCACCATCATGAACGTGATTACTCAACACCGCCGCCCATCAATACTTAGGCAAAGAATTCTGGTTGCTTTTGTGGTAATTTTCACTGCAAAAATCCAAATAAATTTCACAGTTTTCTGCACATAACTTTTGCCGTAACATATTTGAAATGTGGCTTTTCATTAAAAGCATGATCGCAGAAATTTCATTAAACTTTATGCAACAGCAATTTGTAGTTGCCTAGTCTTCTTCGTTACTCATAATTAGTGATTAATAATAACAATGAATTGATCTGTAAAATGATTTTTTTTACAAAATCACACGCATATTATGTGCTAATATCAGTATTTATGATTGGGCATCATAGGGTAAATAACTATTGTATTGTTGCCACAGTAGTATATTTAGGCTATACAAAAAATTACAGGAGTTCAAGATGCGTTTAAGATAAACGAGGAATGATAAATTTAGCAGTAAATCAGTGAAATCAGAAGGTGGTAAATCGATTATCGTCTTTGAAGTGCAGGTGACTCATATAAACAGGGATTTATAATAACAAACTTGAAAAAACAATCCAGACAGCGACGACAGCAAATATAGCGATATGAAATCCACCATCCAATTCCGAAAAAAATCAGCTCACAAGTGAAGAAGAGAAAATGAAATAAAGGAAGGTACATTTGGTACCTAAACCGGGACAATCGACTTGGCAGTAAAGTAGAAACTAACACGCGTACAGATGGCGAAAAATCATTAATTGTCTTGGGCTGGACAAAACTGATACTATAAAAAATGATTGAAAGACGTAGCATCAAAATACACGACACAGTGAAAATATAAAATGCTCGATCAAAAACGATTATTAAAGTCATCGAGGGAATGGCATACATGTGAAAAATATATTGTTGGAACTAAAAAAAAGGAAGAAAATCTGGAAAAGTAAATGTTTCATCATTCAAGGACAGAATATAAAAATGACTGTATATATAACACAAGTAATGCGCTCTGCATCTTTTGAAATCGAGGGATAAAAGAACAAATTATATTTTCTTGTAAATAACAACAGCTAAGTGTGAAAAGCAAGCAAACAAAGATTGAGAAAAATATTAAGATTTGAGAAAGTTGAAATGTTTAAAGAAAAATATTCAAAAAGAACTTACATCCCCCAAACGAGACAAGTTCCTCCGTAACTGTCTGTAAAAATCAGAATGAACAACATTCACTTTTACGGCTGCTGGATACTATTTCTTTCGGGTAAATTAGAATCCTTTTTCAGAAAGCGCGGTGTACATAATTTATTCTAGCTCTGAGCCAAACTGAGTTTAAGGAAGAGAAGTGAGAGGTCACCTATAATACAGTTATGGAATTTAGTAGATCAGAGTTCGTGGTTACAGGCGAAAATACGCTCGATAATTACCAAATTATAGGGTAACCGTCACGTAAATAGATGAAAGATTGTGACAACTTGCCTAGGATATGTATTGGTAACTTTGGTATACACAAGTAGGTAGCTACTGCTTATTCTATTGTAAAGGATATGACTTTTCTAGTGATTTCTTATAATAAATCTTATAATTACGGTCTGTAAATTCGAACTCGATTCATTGATTTACTGTCTGAATAACTTTTAGTAAAAATTGTGCCGAAAAATCTGACCAACTTTAAGAACTGATCATAGTAGAATTCTTTTTGCAGCTTCTTTCCGCCTGTTTGTACAGCTCATTGGCATCGTTTTCCTATAGCTACATTTCGTGGTGGGTGGTGCATTTGTTATAGGTAGCAGTGCCTTCATTTGTCATTTTCGCATTAACACTTGACATGTATGTAGTCACAGTTTATGATATTTATTACCCGCGAGTGAAACGATAAGCGGTGATAATGTTTTCGTTGAAAATTTAAGAATATATATATTTGTATGTTTGTTTGTCCAGCCAAAAAGAGGGAGAGGGAGTTGAGTAATGATCATAATTTTTTGAAGGGAGTCTGGTGGGTTGACCTAGATGTGGAAAATTTCAGAACTCAAGTCTAGAGTAAGCTGGCCATAAAAAATGGCGGCGTTGAAATTTGCATCCCCCCTTCCTCACCGCTGGTGATGGTCTTACGCCCGAGGCGTTCTAGTTTGAAACTAAATTTATTTGGATTGACTGACTAATTACCTTTCGAATTTGTCTCAGGGGAAAAATAGTTTTTCAATCTAAAAAGCCGCTCTGAATCCAAAGCTTTTTACAAGTATGGGGGGTAATGACACGAATCCACAGAGGCTACGATGACGTTTGATTTCCGGCTCGTAAAAAGATAGAAATAATGATGAATTTTGCCTAAAACATTGCTACTTCTTCGAGTGCTGATCGCATGAGACAAATAGGACTAGCTGACTCGATAAGTTAATCATTTACTTCCCCATGTCCTGCTACTGACTTTCGCTCAATGTTTTTTAGCTCTACCAGTAGATGGTAAACTGCGACGGACATCACGGAATGCTGCCCTGTGATCAATAGCAATGATGGAAAATGTAACAGGTCTTTGTAGAGTTCCGTCTATCTTTGGCAGCAGTTATTGATCTTCGAACCCACAGAAAAGACAATATGGGCAATACGGCGGAGTGCTCGACCCGCTCTTCGCCTATTTGGAGAGGGGAATGTTCTTTTTACTGTTAGTCCAAGAATTTTGAGGCATCATAAAAGGTATGGTTTGGCTTCATAATAATGCTGTTATAATAGGGATGGCACGGAGCGTAGCTGGGGACTATTTTAATAGGTACTAGGAAGAGAGTCATTGTGCGGATGAAACTGCGCCCATAACTACGAAATGAGAGCCTCGTGACCTGTGTAATTGCTCTGACGAGAGTGACCGACGAGAAGCCTTTTGTTACACATGTGCTTCCAATTATGGACCGTCCTACAGCATCGCAGTGAACCCCTATCCTTGAAGATGACTCGTGATTAATGGTTATAAGCCGTCTGGCAAGTCCTTGCCATCGCTAACATTTGACAGTGATACTTTCAAACAGTGGGGAAAGCTTTTGATAAGGTAAGCAACCTTTGACAAGAAGGTCTTCTGTCTTACGAGAATTTCACCGTTGTCAGCATTACATATTCAGCAGGTCGAAGGATCTGACATGGACTGTCAGTATCTTGTAAATATTTAAGGATATGGACAGACTTCCCTTCCTATTCTCCATGGGGAAATGTCCAGTGCAGGCTGTAGCAAGCTAGGTCAGTAGGCAAGTCTATGAATCGTAGCAGAAGCTACACTAATGTACCGAAGCTTGTACTGTTATAGATCAAACGGCGCCGTGGCCTCTTTCCGTTTCTTAGGGTCAGTAGTGAGTCGAAGTTAAGATACGTTAGACTGCGATATGAAATAGGCACAATTTACTTCTGATTGGGCAAGTTACGGACTGCATTGCAGAGGTGGCAAAAAAGAAATCATGTTTGTTAAAGAAGAATACAGTCGAGTCAATTCGTTGGAATTTCGGAAGTGTTTTTTAGGCCCGTCCAAATGATGTTCACAGTTCAACTGTATATTGCGGCACTCCCTTGCTATCTCCACTGGAGTTTTTCCGTACACTATATCGAAGTACGTGATGTATTTTCCATTTTTTCCATTACCTTTTCATTTAAATGCTTTATCTTTCTATTTGCCTTGTGGAATTCATTGCGAAGAGCAACTATCTACAAAAGATTTCATTTATTCACTTTAACTTAAATTCCCACAAGATTATCAGATATGGAAATGTCCTTGAGAAAAATAGTCGCGATTATGAAGGTCAGTTGGCAATAGATTCTAAGGTTCGATCTTTCCAAGTGATATATGCTGCACTGATATAGAAGCTCTCAAAAACAATACGAGGAAAATAATTTCTACCGATATGTACGGTTCAACACTTTTGCAAAGGCTGGTTCGAAAATGAGCATGAAGCCTTCATTGTAGTCAATGTATTACTTGAAAGCAATTAAATTTTCATTGTTTTCTGTCCTTGGTACGTATTTTTAGATCGGCAGCGCATTCAGATCATTGCACGAAGCAAAGACAAAGCGAAGAAAGGGCGGGCAGCGCCACTCTGCCTGCCTGGTGGCTGCGCTCAGTAGACTGTCACTCAATGAAATTAAATTCAGATACGAGTTACGATGATTATTTGATTAACTAGCTAGCATAATAAAAGATAAAGATCAGTGAAATACATAGAGAGGAACTAACATATCGACTCTAAATAATCAATTGAACTGTCATGTTTTATGTAGTCATTCCTGCTGTCATTTATCCTCATTCACTGAATGCATAAAAACTCATGAGAAGAAAAGATAAAGAGGGAAGAATTTTGAGCTGTACCAAAGCAGCCTTGACTGGGTTTACGACGCCGGCGTGGCACCATTAAAATGTTGCCGGGACTCCACTCTAATGTAATTTTGGCTTACGATTAGGTCGAAAAAACGAGTGTAGCAAATGTCAAATAGGTTTAACGAATGAGATAGGAACTGGGACGCTGCACGATGCTCTTGTGTCTTTACAAACACGGAAATCTACGACTGCTGAGAGGATTTTATGGTCGGCCAAGAGGACAAGAGGCCGACGAGACGCCAGCTTTGAAAACCGCCGACTATAAAACTGTTTCCCGCGACCACAATAAAGATATTTGGTTTGGCCAAAAGCTCCATGGGTGCCATATTGGGAGTTTCAACATGCTCAGTATTTTCCAGTAAAATTTGAGGAAGTATCTCCAAAAAATTGGACTCATTTTATTCTCAGGGTTGTAGTGTATGTCGCACGCACGGGCTACTAACTTGGAACTAAACAGTACATTAGTTTTATTATTATTATTTTTTGTGAATTGCCCGTCGCCTTTTTGAGCTTCAAACGTTCTCATTATGCCCTAACGTTTTAAAAGTTACCTTAAAATAAATAGCGTTTCCGATAGTAGCTCCTCCGCAGTATGTAGAAAGTGCATTGTTGCAATTTAATCTCGGTAACTCTTTAGTGTGTCCAATACATATATCTCATTGATGTCATTTGTCGTGATGTCAAAGTTGCAGATAAGGAAAGGTTCTGTATGGCGTTCATACGAGTTGCCTCATTACGTGAAGCTATTCATTGGAAAAAGAACTGATGGTAATAGTCAAACCAGCGTAAAGAGTCCGATGGGCGTGGCTCGAACACAAAGCAACTTTGCCAAATTTCACTTAAGCGCGTGGTATAACTTGTCTCAATCGATAAAATTATATTTATATTAGAAAACTCAAATTGCACTGATTAATGGATTAGATTTGGCACTTCTGCAGTCAATTCAGCCCCGCCCGTAAAGGACTGCTTACCCTGGTTTGACTATGGTATGCTTCACAAAGCTGAGGATAGCAAGACAAGAGATACTACAGAGGACTCATGGAAGAGCAGAGTTCTGATTAACTTTACTCATGTTGCATCAGACAAACACAGTGGGGCTATCTTAGTTATCTCAGGCGCGTTGTACATACAATTTTAAAGTCCGTGCAGACGACACAACGAACAAAGAGCACAACTGTAGCGGCATCTACTGTCGAATTTGTTAATAGAGGTGATTTAAACATATAGTACCGGTAACGAGCGTAATCAAATAGCTACGTAGTAGAGTACCTTATTATACGCTATATTTCTAAAAAGAACCAAGTGGCTAGACAGAAATTTGCTACTATACACATCACATGGATTGAAGAGCAACTGGATTGAGTTCATTTCAGTGATGAGTCAAAGTTCTCTAATGGGAGAAGGTTCGTTCGACGCACTTCTAAGGAACGATATGCTCCTCTGTGCACCAAAAGTAGTGTTAAGTATGAAGGAGGAAGTGTGATGGTGTGGCAAAATTTCGGCTACTGTTACTAGACCTCTTATTAGGCTACACGGTAAAATTAACGCATCAGTGCACAAGGAGTTATTAAATAACCATGTTGTACCTCATTTACAAAATACAATTATTCAACCAACAGTGTTTTTATAAGATAACACCTCGTGTCACACAGCAAAATCTGTCAAGATATTTCATTCAGAAAAGAATATTACAGTGATGGAATGGTCTGCTCAGAGCCCCGACATGAATCCAATTGAGAACGCACGGAAGTTATTTAATGAAACATCTAAGACAAGAACCAAGTTAATGTCGATGAATAATGGAATAATCTGAAAGAAGAATGAAAGAAAAAAGTATCCGTTGAGGAGTGCAAGACATCAATTCACTCGTGTAGCAAGAGATGTCGTGCTGTTATTGATAGCAAAGGCCTACACACCAAGTACTAATATACTGTATGTGTACTCTAGTTCTATTTGGATACTAGCGGGCCCGAGCTGTTATAAAATGACAGCAAAGAATTTGTGATGATCTTCTTCATTGATCATACTTTCGTTATTACAACTGCTAACCTAAGAACCCAGAGACGAGCGTTTACGGCTTCACAGCCGCTAAGTATCGAAACTCTTTTTTTTTCTCTGAAATTGAGAAAATGCATGGCTTATTGCAGCCCTGTCAGCAACGCTCAGATTAATAGCTCAGATTCGGTATTGTGGATAGGGTAGGCTAGCCTGCACAGGTCCAATGGTCTTTGCTTAGCGAAAACTGTTTCATCGACCATTGAATTAAATTTGGGATAATAGCTGAAGCAACGAAATCATGTGTGGGAAGAAACTACGAATCAAGATGCATGAGAGTGCCAATGAAAGCTTCAGATGTCTTCAGTGCTGCGATTTCAACTTCGGCAATGCAAGAAGTGCATTCAGACATAGGTGGCCCGATACTTTGCCATCGATTCGATGTATGGAGAAGCTCATACTCGTACAAATCAGAGTAAGCTTGCGATGTCTTCATTGTTTGAATTTCAACTGTCCCTGATTAGGATACGTTTTCCATCTTCTACAACCCGGCCTATTTTCTACCTAAAACATTATTCAACGGAACTTGAGAGGACGACTAGAGCCTCCAACCTGGGTTACTTTCCGCCTATCTGTTTTGTTGAAGCGTGACAGAAAATGGATAAACCGATAAATAAACAAATATATAATACACATCGGTCTTCATTATATTGTAGATGATGAATTTGTTACAATTTTATAACTTCGTTAAACGTTCAGCGTATCTATGATTCATGTCATAATTTATAAGACATTAATTAGATCAATGAACTTTTATTTTTCATTCCACCTGGAGTCTAGTAGATATGTTCATAGTTTGAGCTTTCCCTGTGCTCTATAAAACAAGTTATCGAAAACGTGGCTGGACGTCTGTCGGGGTTCATCATATCAGGTTATTAATGACTGAGTACAGACATCAGATTTTATTGGCCAAGCTTTCGGCACAGGTCAATAAAATCTGATGTCTGTACTCAGTCATTAATAACCTGATATGAAAAACAAGTTATGCGTGCTTTTTTCTACTTCGTAAGCAACGTTCTGAACCTTTCGCTCTTTACTGCAGACATTGCACTGGAAAATACTTCTTGTTCGTAACAATTGTTTATACTTAATGCAAATGAGGGCAGAGCAGTTGTGAAGACTCAAATAAGGAGCCGCTGTAGCCTCAGCTACGATCGAAGAGAGCCGCAATAACATTTCTCTTTTAAGTAGCCAAATGTTATTACAAAGTATTTCCTACTAGTAAACATTTTCAAATTTCCTTATTAATAACGCAGAAAGTACGGAAAACAAATACACAAATAAAGAAATACACTGCTGTGAAAATAATAACTAAATAAATGAAAAATATCGGTTATCTTTTTATTAAAATAGGTATGGAGTGATGAAGAACATTAACCGTAAAGGGACTAAATTAATTTTTTTCGTAGGTATAGCAATTTTTTGCATTGTCGTAATCACATGACTGCCTGGGCTAAGGTAAGCTGAAAATCATTTACCGTAGCCCGAAATGAAAGAAATGAGGCTTTGCATATGAACGGTTACCCATTTTGACGTGATTTTTGACCGATGGACAACACTGGCGTAGCGCAGGTATCCTATCCTTGAGGTAGTGGCTGCAACACGCCTATCACTAACACTGATCTTTTAGATCATGACTAATGCCCAAGCAAACCCCTAACTGTACTTCTTAGACACATGACAATGAATGAAAGAAATCATCATTAAATGCATGGGTGGCAAGCAGTGCAGTATTCTATAAGGGAAACAAAGGGAAACCTGTGATGCTCACGTATATAGTACATGTATAGAAACCACAACTGCTATACTTTGAAAGTAGCTTAGTAACTGTTTTTAGATAATTTTTAGAAAAGAGTCGTACACGACCACTTTACGCCCAAATTTAGCATTTCGTCTCACTTAGCCCACGTATAGCGCGTTTGCAGTATAATCTTTCCATCAGCTATTACTTAACCCTGTGTACGTCTCCACGCAAACAATGAGGTATAATATATTCCTATTCCTTCTCCCTTTCCGTGTCCCCAGTCTGATCTAAGGGACCAGGTTGGATGCTAAGTTAATAATTTCCATAGTTTGGAGGAGCTGCGCTCCAGGCCATGAGTTGTAGGTGACAGCGTCTTAGATCCTCGTCATCACCAGGCCAAACTTCTGCGTCAAAAAGTGATCTTTTCTAAATTACCTTTAAATTGAGGCGCCCTGCCGATTGCGTTTGCGAGCGTTATTTTTCAAATAGAAATGGAGCAAGAATGCTTTCATGCTCCTGGCTAACAGAAGATGAGCTGAGAACTATTGATGTCCAGAAAATGGATTTAGCATAAAGCAACAGCTTAATTGAAATTAACTATTTGAAGAAAATAAGAATAATGTGGAGGTAGAGTTATAATAGATTAACCGTATGTTCAACGGCATATCAAATTATCGAAGCGTATATTCATGTTAAGAAACATGTAATATTATGTTTAGCTATTATAGTACCGTTACTGTTATGTTACCAGACAGCACATTGCCAGAAACATATCGATATTCGATAAGTACCTTTCAATGTATTAACAGATATAAAATGCAGCCTTCAAATGTTGCAGATGAATTGACAGCAAAATTTGGTATATATGAAAATGTATATATGTGCATAAAAGAAAAAGAGAAGCAAGTTATGACTTATTTTTGAACCCTACTATTCTAACAATGCAACATCGGCGACAGTTTTATGGAATTTAGAAGAACCATTCATCGGACAAACGGGATAGCAGAGGTAGAAGCAGTACGAGATAACTTATTATGAAAATTTGCAGCTTCCATGGGCCTCGTAACACATCCTGCTAAAGAAGCCAGTCCAGGCCAGAAGAAGGCCAGCATAATTCAAGGGACCAGTCAATATACTCGACAGCGACTCTACAGCTGTGCTTCAAGTACGCAGTTGATAAAAAGAACATAACATACTTATAGACTGCTCACCATCATTGGTCTTTGGTGCGGGGGGTTTGCGAGTGGCCCAGTTGGTGCGAATGTTTCTGTTGCCGATCCATTGGCCGTTCATGCTCGTGATGGCCGTCTCGGCATCCTGTTAACGAAAATAAAGGGTTAATTCCACTAGGTATACGCAAGTTCTTTACTAATAGACACATGCTATGAAACTTACGTACGTGATAAATGAAATAGTAATGATTTGCTGTAACAGTTCAAACTCAGGGTATCGTACAAAAGAAAATGGGAAGTTGGCAGCGACTGAGGTCGTGAAATAAATGAGAACTGTGTAGTGAGGACCTATCGCAATAGTGGTTGGCACATGGGCTCGTGGGCTATTAAACGAAGAGTCCAACAATACATTCAGATTCCATCCCGTTGTGTTTAGTGTGAGTAAAGTAAATTGTAAATATAACCTGTAGAGTATATTTCTGTGACCCACATACTGCCAGCGTGAGGTGTTGCGCCTGAGCTGGATCGGCGATGACGCTTCAGTCAACTTACAAAATTTGAGCCTTTTCGAGCACAAATAGCGGCTTCTATTAGTGATTTACGTCGGAATTGCGTACACTTCCTTAGCTGGTAAATTTCTCTCTACACTAAGTAGCTTTACGTTAAATGCTTTTCATGGATTCACACAATTAAGCATTGAATTAGCCATCGATGAAATTAGCGGAAACAGTGCTTCAGGACCAGATGATGTTACTGCAAAAATCCTCAAGATGTGCAAGCTAAGCATTTCTTACCCGCTCTACATCATGTGGCGTAAATCATTGGACGATGGTGTTATACCAAGCGCATATAAACACGCAATCATTACCCCAATCCCAAAAGCCGGAAATAGTACAGATCCAGCAAACTATAG
>LQNS02015106.1:17406741-17423716 GCA_001587735.2 Parhyale hawaiensis | reverse complement strand
TCGCTGCTGGCTCTCTCCTTGGTTTCAAACTGCGGCACCACAGAAGACACCCAGCAGAGTGACTCCACACACGTGAGGTGACGTGAGAAACGTCACCTGGACTTCTTCCGAAGACTCTCAAGGTAAGGTAACTCAAGGTAAGGTATGGAAGTTCAGTGCCTGCTTTATCGATTAATTCGGTGTCCTAAGAGAAATGAGTTCAAGTATCTTAATAAAATGACTTTACGATTAGCGATTTTCGCCTTGCTCTTTATCTTGAGAAGTGAAGTATTGGCCGTGAATTCACCTGAAAACATTAGAAGGCATCATAACAAAGTTTGAAAGTTTTCATGAGGTATGACCATTATTAGTTTGCTAGTAGGAGTTCGATGCTCTCACCAGGCTGGACGGATTTTTAATGGCAACGCTGAGACGGAGTTTTCTTGGCACGACAGAATATACCATTCTAAGCTTGTGACTCTGGCAGCTTGCTCCGTTGTTCACATAATCAACGCCACTCGTCAAAAAATTTACGGTTAGTGCGAAATTAAAGCCTCATTAAAGTATTCATTGTACACGGCACGGCACACTAACGTATTATAATTTATAACTAGGCGCAATATTTTGCAGTTCGATGTCGTCACGTTTGACGATATGAACGTCAAGTGGACAATGATGAAGGGTCAGCTCTGAGCTACGTGTCAACGACTCAAGCATTCGCTTGTTGAGTGTCGATATCAAGTTGGGTCGCTAGAGTGGTCGGCACTCGCTGAGCATTGCAGGGCAGCACGCTACCTGATAAGGACAACGATAAGTTTGTATATTAAAGGCTTCTGAGGGCCAATTAGTTTGGGTGCGGGCTCCACAGGGGGCGAGATCGCTCCACTTCTTTGATCGATGCCATAGCTTTTAGTCTGCGGGTATATGCACTGCCCCGAAGGAATACTCATGTTGCATTGGGGGCTGGACACGAGAAAATATCGGGTCACGGTCAGTCGTTAAGATAACCCGGAGCACCTATGAATACAAAGGGTGGCCATGTACCCAGACATGCCTTTGCGATGCGGTATGGGTCAAAGGAGTTAATGTATCGTCATGCTGAAAGCACAGAAGTATTAGTAAAAGAATCCTAAAAATGAAGGTTTAAAGCTGCGAAATAATGGCGGGATTTGATAATTACAGTCAATAATTTAACGGATGTTTTTACAGAACTTCCGTAATTTGGTCTTCTATTGTTTCTAGCACCAAGAAAACTGGAGCAAATCCACGAATAATTACAGCGTCGTTCCAGATAATAGAAGCTTCGACCCTTGGGCGGGAACCAGGAAGTGCCGTGACAGCTTCTTTCTTGCAACGTGAGCTGCTTAAAAAACTATTCCATTTATCAAGGCATCGTTGAACTTGCTTGCAGCTACAACAGTTGAGTGCAATTACGGTGAATGAGGTATCTGAAATGAGGGGAAAACACGTTCTTCATGCCCCTGCACCAATGGTGGGTAATATCTTCAACACTGTGCCGAGGTTCTTCGACTCTTGTTAAGAGCCAACAGTCTCTTGCGTTGCCTGCTGAAAAATGCACACTTTCTTGTCGAGCTGTTGATTGCTAGACCTATTGTTGGTGTTACACCTGTATAATGACTACACATCGAAAGATCGATGGTCTGCCATGCTTACAGGAATAACAGTGGCCTGCAAAAACAATTTCTTTTTCCATCAGTGGCGAACTGGCCATTGGTCACTGATTTTAAGGGTGCCACAGACTTCAAGTTTAGAATCATAATGTATAATAAAACTTATTGATCATACAGTTGGAGGAATGCCAGTCAGAAAATGCTGGTTGACCAGTGCGGTTTTTAGAATTTCTAAGGTGTACGACTTAATTCCACGGCTTGCCCCACGAGCAGACGACGACTTTCGAGTTTCGGGAAATTCGTGTTATCGATGAAGAGGTCATCAGCAACGTCACTTCGTATTACTGCACAGGCTTCATGTGCGGTAAACTCACCTCGTCACTCGATAAATAGTCAATGCTGAACCAACGTGTCACGGTAGTTAATTATATTAAATTAAAGGCTAGCAGAAATGTGTCCAGATCATAGAGTGTGGAGTGAACATGGCATGACATCAAGGCGAAATGTATTCAATGCGTTCTAGGTAAATATAAAACATAAAACTTAAGTAAAGGCTACTGAATTTTAACGTCGTAATTTTATTTAACGGGGTTTCAGATCCCATAATTTTATAGTCTAAAACAAACTTCACCCTCGTTCAAATTTGAAAGCTCAGTTGAGCTTCTAGAAGCCTTTGCAAATTAATCTTTGAGTGTTTAACGAGAATGAGTTTCAGTGTTCGCTATCAGATTCAGAAAATTTATTCATACACATAATTATATGGTAAACCATGCAATGAAATGATTATACATTATTGTAATGAGTAACATAATGCATCATATAACGGACATATTTCTTGGTTCAAATAGTTCAATTTGATAAACCTTTTCAGCGCCGTTGTGCATGACGACTGACATTTATTAAAATTCACTTGAGTAGGCAGCCGTCTTATATAATGTCAATATTTTGTAACGAAGTTTTTTATCATTCTTGTTTACCACACGGGGTTTTGCTGAAAATATACCCTATATCTGTATGCTTGATCGTCCTGTAAAACAACGAAAGGTTTGCCATCATGAGTTTACGAGAGCGAAATTTCCTACTAGTGAGTAAAAACGCATATATTAGTTTTGAAATGCTTGATAGTCAAGCGGCACCAAGAAAATACATATAGTTCAATCAAAAGAATTGATCGGAACTATTCAGTTCCTGCATTCTGTATCCTAGATACCAGCAGCTGAACTATCACGATCAAAATTTAGCTGCTATAAGAAATGAAAATGTTTTGACCTCTGCTTAACGTGAAGTTTCAACTGCCATGAAAAAATTCAGCTAAGGAAAACATACGCAAAATGGCTTATGTACCAGGATCGAAAAACTCTATTCAAAATTGGGCCTCTCGCATACCAAGAACATAAGAAGAGGCGAATAAAAAAGTACCTTCAAAACTACTTTTTAAAGCAAAGTGGGCACATCTGACTTCGATGATGGAGCTCAAGGAGCTTTACCAGAGCTATCCAACCCACAGTTCATCTACAGAAGATAGCTGTGTCAGATTTGAGCGTATGCGCTACGCCCCTAAATTTCCAAAAGTGTAACATCACAATTGCATCACGCCACTGTTGCAGCGAGAAAGCTTTGATACTAGCAAAACCCGTGAAAATTCCACGGTTAAATAATGTTTTCGCCTATTTTCGTTTGACTTAAGATCGTGTTCCTGTAATTTAACCTACTCCGTCTAATCTAAAGTCCGCCTGACGAACCCCCGTCTACCTCAATACACCTTGTCTAGCGGACTCTAGCATCTCTCACCTGTGAATCTTGCATACAACGGTATATCTTGTATTCTCCTCCTATACTTATACACGTCTTTTCTACGCTGTGTTCTCCAATGTTTACAGATAATTTAGCCGATCATCGTCTTACGCTTCTTAATTTTTGTCAGCGTGTCCGATTTTTTTGGACGACTTCGGGACCATGCTCAGTAGCCCAAGATTTTCCTGCTCTCTGACGCGATAGATATATATAACTTTAGTAACCTAGCCTTCTGTTCTCAAGATGTCATTGTAAGCCTATTTCCTTAATTACACATCGCACATTCACTTGAAAGAATACCTTAGAGCCGATATGTCCAGCACTACCCTTCCATTCTCTAGCAGCGAATCCTAAATACGCATTTGGCTGGCCTTATTAAGGTCGTCGAGCGCCACAAGCAAAGCGAGCAAAATTTGTTGTGAAAGAAGTGAAATGCCGTAAATAAGATACGAGTGAAACGATCTTCACGTCTTTGCTTTGAAAGTGACTGAAAATTTTTTCAAGAAGTACTAAAGAAGACAGCTATGGTTGAACTGCGTTCCAGTGAACACGAGTTTGCTGCCTGCTAGTCGTTTGCGTATAGAACTGGTTTGGGTTGTTGTGACGCCTTGTTGTCGGTGCCACACCATTTACAGTCTACGCTGGATTGTCGGTCTGAGGCACGCCTTGTACAGTTGGAATTTAGCACGACGTTTGACCGGGTCAACCACAGGGGTCTATAATACAAGCTTGAGTAGCTTGGTGTGGGTCATAGGGTTCAGTAAAACATTCGTGATTTTGTTTCTGAGCAAAAGCGGAGTGGGTCTTTTGACGGCGTTTTGAGTGCCTCAGTCGCGGTGGAGTCTGGCGTCCCTCAGAGTAGCGTGCTTGTCCCGATGTTATTTGTTCTGTATACCAGTGACATGTATACCAGCCAACGATTCCACTTTGATGGCAGTGATACCTGCTCCCAGCATGCGTAAAGCTGTCACCCAGTCTCTGAATAGGGATTTTAAACGCATTAGTGCATGGTGTGCGGCCTGGAGTATGAAGCTGAATGCCAGTAAGACCAAGTCGATGATTATCAGTCGGTCTCGGACTCTTGTACCGCCGCATCTAAATCTGGAGATAGATGACACTTTGCTTCAGGGGTCTAGCTCCTTGGAGATTCTTGATATTGTCTTTGATGAGAAGTTTACTTTTGAGTCTCATATTAGGTGACTGGTGCCGCGTGCTCCCACTAAGATTGGCCTCCTGCGTAAGGTGAATTCTGTGTTTGGTGACAGTGAGGTTGTCCGCTTTTTTGCTGCCTGTGTTGGAGTATTGTTCTCCGGTCTGGGCTTCAGCTGCTGACAGTCACTTACGTCTGTTGGACCGACTTGTTAGTTCGGGCAGCAGACTGTGCGCAGATAATGATCCGGTGAAGCTTCCCCCAGGAGAGGGGGTGGCGGGAATTCTGTAGGTTGTATAAGGTGTACGATAATGAGAGGTATTGGTTGTATTCTTCTGTCCCTACCCTCAGAGTCTCTAGGAGAACTACACGTTCTGCGGTCGATGCGTACTATTTCACGTTGGAGAATGTTAGGTGTGGAAGTAATCAGTTCTGTCGGTGCTTTGTACCCTGATCTGTTATGGTTTGGAACTCATTGCCGGCATCGGCTTTCGGTCGTGTTGACCTGAAGGCGTTCAAGTCAGCAGTATATATGGCTTTTTGTTTTATTTCCTTTTGCAGAGTTTCGGGCTTCCCAGTGTTGCAAAGTGCTTCATTTGGGTTATGCTTCCTGTCCGTGGAGGCCGGTCACGAAGGTTTAATACTAATACCGAACCAAATACCGAAAAAATACCGAATCATTCGGTATATTTTCTTGAAAAATATCGAAATACCGAACCGAATGATCCTGCTTTAACTACCGAATATCGAACCGACGGTACGGAAAAAATACCAAATCCCAGCTCTGCATAATTAATTGATCAAATTTTGGTGATGATCGGTTGGGCTGTTTGTCTAATATTTGGCAGCAACATGACTCAAAAAGTTATGAACGGATCTTCAAGAAAATTACAGAAGATGTTATTTTTGTCAAAAAGCACAAATGATCAGATTTTGGTGCTGATAATAAGGAAATCGTAGTTTCGGAAGCAATTTAAATTTTTCGTTTAACGTTGCCTAGCTTGGCGAAGGTATGTACTCTCAGAGTGCTCTAATTGGAAATGTTTCGTTGGATGAGAGAGAATGGGAGAGAATGTTGTTCAGCGGACCAGACATCGGCCGCGCCCACTTGTGAACATTAAAGTTGCTAGTTAGGTACATCCTTCCGTAAGCATGATCAAAGAAAAAGTCTCAATGCAAACTCCTCGCCATCATTCTTGCGGGTGTGCTACACTAATATTCATATAAATTTATAATACTTTTATTTACATATTTGTCTCTCTCTCGAAGCAAAAAGGTATGAATTGAAAATATGAGTAAAATCTTCGGAGTCAGTGTACAAGACCAGGATGTCAGGAGGTGAACTCGGCAAGCTTAAACGTGGAAAAGTTGTTTGAAAGCCCTACTCTCTCAGTATAGCGTAGTTAGGGTACGCTTGAGACAGGGTTCGTATTTACTGCTCTCAGTTTCTTTGTACCTTTTCTGTCAAATTGGTATGAGCCGAAACAGACCTGCTTCACGAGCGTAAACGATGAAGTGCGGCTGATGAAAATGCTAGCGGACTTTTGGGACGGCTGGATTCATCAGCTGCAAAAATAATATGCGTTAACAGCGCCCATCTTAGCAAACTAAAACTAGCAGCACTATCCGCTACCGTACATGCAAAAAAGTCACAGTACAGTATGTTGTGAGGAAGTGAAATTATTTTAACAATACGGGATACTTTGGGCGGCAAGAAAAAAAGCATCACAGCAACAAACTACAAAAAAACTATACCAAGCTCGTGCATTGCGCATCACCGCATTGTTACGCATACAGCAAGCAAGCTAAGGTTTGCTGGTCTTATTTACTTATTGCAGAAGTCAGACAGCCATAATCAAATTTCAGCCAGCGGGAAATAAATGATGGGGCCAAGCTGCACGAGATTATCTCTTTACCTTGATGTTTGGTCAGATTTCACTTAGGAAGTGGGTGCGGGTCGTCCTAAGCAAACTTGTGTTAATCAAGCGAATTCAAAATGGACAGACGAAACAAAAGCCCCGAGAAACATGGAGACAATTTACTTGGGCGTGTTTCTGCTACGATTAAGCACCAACAGGAATGGGTAAAGTATTTTTTTCTGATATGTATTACCTTACAACTAAGACCTTTTTCTTAGAACAGTAACAGTAGCGACAGAGACACAAAATCTCGCTTTCCCTCTCAGCTGAGATGGTGATACACTAAATAGAACCACACACCTCCCTCGCAGGCGCGCGCACGGACCTGCTAGAGATTTAATGAAAAAATTCTTCCAGTAATTTAATGGTTGTACTTCTTAGACACATGCCTGAGCAGGGTTTTTGCGTCTCCTGCTTTAATAAGACAAGGGTGCGAGTCTCCTCTCTGAGAAGGCATACTCGTGGAAACATTAAACGACCTGCTGCCTTCCAAAACATTAATATTAATTACTGAGGTATAAAGAAGACAATAGCGCCGGCGTAAATAAATGAGGGAGGAGTTAGACAGACGGAAGGTTGAACTGAGATCTACGGCAATGGACTCGCATTAGACGACGGCACGCGACCTGAAGTACGAAAAAAAGCCGTCACAGGAATAAAAGGAGTTCTTCTGATTATGCCTCGTCACTTCATGAAATGCTTCAAAAATCTTTTGTCACATGAGTGCTGAGCAAAGAAGGGGAGGAGAGAGGAACTGGCCGTGTCCCTTTCACTTGCGTCGCTCAAGAAAAGCGACTTTGAAGTAGTAAAATATCAGCTTGCAAGTGAAGCGAAGGGTGGCAGGGCCTCTCAAATTTGCTCCATGTGGTGGTGCAGGAATCTATATTATTAGACTTATACACTACGCCATCAAAAATGATGGCGAAGAATATGCAACGGCATCTCTTCAGTATACATGCTTTTAGTCCTGATTCTTACCATTGCACTGCACCCACTGCAGCTGCAGCTTCATCTTCCTTTCAAGTGAGCAACGATTAATTCTTACCAATTGCACAGCGGAGAGCAATGTTGTTTTTTTATATCGGAATTCTAGCGGCCGTCCAAGCAGATTATTAAATTTCTGACTGCAAAATAAATTTGTTATTAATAGTACGAAAACCGTGATTTTTTTTATTTATACTCCCTGCCACAGTAGTATCTTGGATACAGAGAAGTATACAGGTCGAGCTGTTTGTGTACTATAATTTAAAAATAAGCTTTGTTTCCCGCATAAATTTAGGCCAACTAAAATCAGAGCAGCGTACGGCTGCAGCCGACCACGGATTGTCTACAGCTGTGGTGCCATCCACGGAAGGCTCTATGCCTTACCCCCCATCCCGACCCTACCCGTTTCTGGCTAGATTCAGTACCCCGCAACCGCGCTGCGGGCATCAACTGCTGACTAATCTCTTCAAGCGGCAAAAAAGTTCGTAAGCTTGGCATGCAGAAGCAGGCACAGTAAATATAGCTGGTTTTAATGTTGAATAGATTTATCAATGCCAATTCCGTGATGTTTACAGTCACTGGTATTCAAAACAAGTTTCCTTATTTTTCAGTGAGACTTTCCTCATGCTGTGCATAGAGCATAAGTAAAACGATTTGAAAAATATTTAGTTTAATTGCTATCGGGTTGTCTGCTTTATTTCTAGAATATCGCCTGAATGCCAAAGCAAATATCAGAATAATATTCACAAAAATATGAACATAGTTGGCTAATCCAGTGTTGCAGACTACTGGGCGAAAATATCTTGTCATGGAAAGTTTATTCTGTTCGCTTTAATCACTCAATAGTTCAGAGTTAGTATCAAAGTTCGCTATACGATATCGTACAGAGGTGACGCTCTGATCAGGTCAGTGGCCGGCGGCGCCTAACAGACGCTGAAGTGCTGCTGCTCGTTGCGGGTCACGCGATGCCGCGCAACGTTAGCACGGAAGTGAGAAGATTGTGATGATATTGTAGCTCTTAAACTTTGATATGTAAAAAATTTAGTAAAGATGCAGAACTGCTGAATATCTCATGCATTATGATCATATCACAAATTGCAACAGTATTGTTATTGAATTGCAAACCCAATATCTAACAGAACTTTATCGACAGACTTTGCACAATACAAATAAAAGGTGGGAAGTATATACCACATAATATTTTAAAATTTCATATTCTAAGTTACATTTCAAGAAAATTACTGCTATTTTAGTTTCTTTTTTCAGTAATGGATTAATCTTTCAGCATGATGGCCTTTTACACAATCTACCGCCAAATTTTTATTGAGTTCATGCTATGTACAATGTTTTAATGTTTCAGAATATCAGCAGTACAACAGGCACAGTGGTAGATTAGTCCATTCAAAACTACATTAGTTTGATATATATCTGGCTTACTTATTTAATTTTTAATGACATATCCCACAAATGGCACGGAGTTGTAAAAATGTTAATACAGTAATTTAGAAGCTCCGAGTTAATTTTAAGCCGTGCATGCAGCGAAATTTATGTGTAATGCAGTGAGGCGTAACCTTTTCGTTGAGCAATGTATAAGGGAACTTGGAAATGGAAAAATGAATTGCAAATTTGTGTATTAGACTTTTCGTTATATTATTCTATCGTACAAGAAGTTTGAAAAAGCAAGCATATGCGCTTATGTCGTTGCATATTAACAGAGCAGCTATCATAAATAGTTTCACAGATAAGGGAATGATAGGCTATCGACAACGATCAACGATCTCTGTAGCTTAATTGATAGTCACGTGCCTAGGCTGCCTATGTCGAATTTTAGGGAACACGAGTTGTTTGACGATAAAGATACCACGTTCAGTTTAAGGAAGGTAAATTTGAATAGCTTAAGCAGTAGTACTTCTAATGCATACACTTGCAGATAATAATTGATCGAAATATTCGTGCAGTAGATGCAGGTCAACTGATGATTGAAAGGCAAGTGACAGGGAGGGCCACAATAGATGAGACTTTCGTCAATGCAAAGAAACACAGAGCTCCGTGTTCAGCAAACATCTTTCCAAAGACAAATGTAAAAGTGTAAGACAAAAGAAAACAAACGAGACGTCGCAACCCTTTAATATTAGCCAAAATTTGGACAGCGTTTCAATAGCTACTTTGGGAATGGAATGCTACTCGCAGTATAAGGTCGAAAAATTTTACCCTGAAATGTTTCTGAAGTGGCAGCGAGTCATGGCGCTGGAAGGAGGAAGCAAGTAAATATGAAGAAGCGACAAGAGCTCTTGCAGCTTCGCGTGCTGCTGATGTTAGTGGCGAGTCGCTTCTGTATCGCCAGTCCTTGTCATTAATTACTTCCTCTGATACGACTACAGTTGCTGCTACAACTGCCACCTCCTCGCACTTCACTACACTTATTGATTACCTACCCCGTCGCTACGACCCGTCCCCTCATCCAGACGCCGAATGGCTATGTACGTGGCGTACATGGCGCCAGAGAGAATTTTACAATTCCTAGAATGCATCGCCTCGTACTGTACTTTGCAGCATTTCAACTATTGGTTGTTCGCTACAGTTTGGCCAGACAGATATGTAGAATTTTCCGGGCATGTTGAAAATGTCGTGAGTCTGTAAACTTTGGTTTCTTTGCAATACCTAACTTATCGCTGAGGCATTGATTGCTGTATGCTAAAAAAAGGCGAAAGAGCAGCAGTCGAACCAGCCTGTTGCTCCGGAAGTGCTACGATTACGGCCTACATAACTCATCGGAGCAGATATCATCGGATCTAAACATATCCATGTACGGCGACTCATATACACGCTCTTCATATACTTGCTTTGTCATATTGTAAAGGTATCCAGTGGACTTTCATTATCTCGTTTTCTTGATGTCTGCCACATTATACATTATGAGATGATGTACATAATATCACATGGTTTGTTCTATAGGCATGTCGGTGTGCTGCATACATGATACACGGACGACGTTCATACGCAGTCCTGAAGCACACACGGGCAGTCTCATGAGAGGGTGCGTGTCTGGCGAGAGGTTACTAAATGGTAGGCAATTACAGCAAAAATTGCTGGTAGAGCTCGATCAAAAGTTGGTGCGACGACGGGCAATTGGTAGCTTCTAATCAGTAATGTACTGCCACGACTGACACAGTCTTGCACAGGTCTCATTGTTTTCTTTCCTTGGCGTCGTGTAGTGTGATTTCGCGATCAACGTACGCGGTGAACATGCCCGTGTGATATCGCATGCCGGTCAGCATTAACACTGAGTCACACTGTTAGCGCTGATAAAAAGACTTAGATGGAGCTCGCGTACACCCGAATAATTGTCAAATAATGCAAGTAGGAGAAGTGCTCTCGTGTAATGTTCAAATTAGCGTTAAATATGCAGGAAGGCAGTATGGTGGTCAGGCGCAGTTTCGTGTAGTTAATATTGCTATTGCGTGAGGATACGGTGCCTTGATATTTGTGCAGTGGCAGTCTGCAGCGAATAAATATCATACTTATTTCAGCATAAAAGTTCAGTAATTTTAAAATTTTATATGTAAAATGAGTGTCGATTGGTTGACACGTATTCTCAGTGAATAAATTGCTATGTGAGTAAACTTTATGAAGATGGTAGGCGACTGCCCTTAATAAGCAAATGATGGATCTTATCAGGCAGTCCTGAAAGTTTCTGCGATTTTCTGCTAGGGAATTCAAATGAAAAAACGCACGGATATGCTCGGTTACCTAATAGTTATTTAACTTAACATTTAGAAAAGGCAATATACACTAACTATCCACTTATAAATAAAACGTGATATTTTTGAAATGAGCTGTTATACAATAGTTATTGAGTTAAAACTGTTATACATGTTTGAAGATATATGAGTTTCATATATATTTCACTGTTAACTAAACAATGTTCAAATTCTTAGGTATAAAAGTTCTATAATTAAATGTGTATTATGAATGATTTTCACTTATGAAGCTATGAATAGTATAACATAGCAATTTTCCAAACTCATTGCTATTTTTTAAATCAAACACTAACATAAAGATCAGTGACCATTTATCTGTTTGTTTGGTTGATCCATTTTTTAAAAGAATATTTAATTGGCAAAACTTAGGCCAAGTTGAAGATTGCAGCCATCGTGGCACGCTCTGTTGAAGAAAATAGTCGAAAATGACACCAGGTGTCAGATAACAGAAAAAGCAGGGTCGAAGTCTCACAATTGACTGTACTTACTTTGCCGACTTGGATATGGAAGCAATGAAGACATCTACAGTCAGCTTCTCTCGGTACTCTCACGGATGCTAATTCTTATTTTTTCCGCATCAAAACTATAATATGACGTGAATCCAAAATGCACCGACTGAGTAAATATACAACGAAACAATGAAGAAATATTCTTCAGTAGAACGGCAAAGAAGTGCGACGAATGCGGGTATTTCGTTGCAGTAGTTTTTTTTTATCCCGCTAATTTCTTCTTTTAATGATGTAACTTTCTTTGGAGCCATAAAGATTGATGTTGGATCTTGTATCCCTAATACACAGCTGAAAGTTATGAATGATGCCTGACTGTGATGAAAGAGAATAAATTTTTCCTCATGCCACCAAAGGGAAGGAAGGATCGTGTTGCACAGCAGAATCAAAACAGGAGAGCTCATTTCTTAGGCCGGGCCCCACAGAGCGCAACAAGCGACGCAATGCGATTTTCACGGGAGTCGTGTTGCAGCAATGCACGGGTGTCGCGAGGCATCGCAGTTGCGGCGCTGGGGGCAGCAGACCGCTGTACCCTTCGTTACATTTTGTCGTGCAACAAAAAATTTGTCGCGTTGCACGTCGCTTGTCTCGCCGGTGTGTCAGCGGCCTTATGGAAGTATGAGGTCTACATGATCAACGATGAAGAGTCACAATTGTTTTGCAGTTATTTTTGCTAAATGAGTGCACTAGTTAAACATATTTCACCTGACCCCACTTCCTTTACCTGCATTTTTATTCTTCATTGGTAGCTTTGGCGCGACAAATGTTTACCTCGTTTCTAGGACCAGTATCCACCTCGTCAGCCTCTGCATAAACGCACAAAACTTGGCAAAACCAAGGACGCAGAACAAACACAGTCTGGAGTGCTAAAAGCGAGCCAGAGAATTGTCAGACCTTGGCAAGGCAGGCAGATCTCATTCAGGTGTAAATGTCATTCACCGACTGCTGCACTTAACATTACATCAAAACCTCTGTCTCAAACTTTAGAACTCAATGCATTCCAGGAGAATTTTTCCTTAAAATGAGAGGGAAACTTTAAGGACTGTTGTCGCAATGTAGTTTACAGGAAGCGTCAGGGAAATTTCAATTGTTAATTGCAGCATAAAAAGCATGCAACAGTAACAGCTAGAACGTCCTTCAGTTTTATATAAAAAGGCTGGTGTTTTTTTAACAGTTTATTCTGCACATAATATTGATGCCGATGACGCTGAAGATTATAATCATTTCAAACATGATTCATATGATGGCGTGCGAAGGACATCACTATTGATTTTAATAAGTTCAGGAATTTTTATGATGTTAATGGATAATTGGCGTAAATGTACAGCCCTTTCAGAAACTATAACAATGTAAGCAATCATCTATGACAATTCAGGTCCGATTAGTCTCCCTTATTTCAAAAGGATAAGTAAAGAAATTATACAAGAGGTGCAGTATTGTTGATGATAAGGTACAGCGCTATAAATTACGCTTACTTTGAATATTTACTCGCTTCAATTGGTAAGAACATCAAACTTGGAGGAAACAAACATGTTTCCTTGAGCTGAAACTACTTTGAAATGTGATGGTTTGTGCAAATACTGCAGAAATTGGACAAACCTGAAGTTTTTACTATCTCTTAAGTATTGCTCCATATTGAACTCTTTCAGCTTCTAAAGTTTTTGTTCAAATGGGAAAAAAACTGGACTACGACTGCGGTGAAAGTGAGAGCAGCTCGATGTTCTCAGTGCAGGAGAAATGAAAAACCAGCTAAATATGGTTTAAAATAACTCTGTCTACGAATGTTAATAGTCTCAGACAGAGATCAACATGTCTCTTTTCCACATTGCAATGGCTGATGACTGCTGCTTTATATTCAAGTATAAGTAAATAGTCCTCTGAGAAAATAGAAAAAATGTTTCATTTCCATGATTCTTCATAATCAATTCTAAAAAAATACACACACCTCAACGACGTCGGTAGAAAAAAAAAACATTATTCGCAATAAACAATCGATCTCTCCGTTTCCTGATGCACAGGTAAGTATCATGCAGCACTAGTTAGCTAGTTATACCCACGGTAGCAGCGGACGTTGCGTGCTGCTCAGTTGTGCTGCAGGTCTCGGGAACGATCCTAGGTCAGGCGAACGATCTTTGTGTAAGGCGCTCGGAGAGCTGAATCAATAAATTTGCTTTGTGGGCATAGCTATCGCGGGGTACTACATGTGGGGACAGCGGATCGTTGAACCTTCCGTTTCGGCGCCATAGTTCATAGCGACCCGTCGTCGGCTGCAGCTGCACTTACTCCTCTGGGGCCAGATGGCCTATGTTTGCCGCATGATTCAGTGCGTGTGGGTTTCCCAGAGGAGGGTGCAGCCAAAGGTGACTTTACTTTTTTTTACCTTTACCTCAACAGGCTGTCAAAAACAAAGGAGAAAAGGTATCCTCGTTACTAAAAATGAATAGTAGCGATGGAGTCCGGAATAATGAAGTACCAATACTGTAGTTTAGCAATCATGTAGTCGTAAAGTTTTGGGTGAAGGTCACATGCCTTATGAACATGAACTAGCTGCAGCAGTGTCGGACGTGCGCCCCCACACAGCTTTTCTAAATGACCATCACAGATCGTGGGGCACGTTCCACTGGGCAACAAGATTAAGCCTTCGAGGCTTGATTTATACGAAGACAAGTGCCCTGGCTTCGACTTGTTGATTCAAGTTTCAAGCGTCGACTCTTAATCAGTTACCTGCGAAACTTTCATGTACTTACTCTTACTCTGTAAAATGAAGATTTCAGTCAGGCTGCTTGTAGCACCTGCCACATGACTTAAAGTGTGGAAGCTATAGTTCTTGTCCATAATTCAGGACAAGTCAAGTCAACTGGGCTTGGATTAGATCGATTTTGAGACCCAATCGAACGTGATCTTGTTTTCGATAAAATATGTTCTACGCCTGTTATGATTACGCATACAGACCGAACAATATCAGTGCTGAGCGTGAGAGCTCTGCAGTGCATCAGCCTTACAAGAGAGGATTTTAGTTATGGCTGGTGATTACAATTAAGGAAGAGTTATCAATCATAACTTGGGTCTCCAAGAACATTTCAAGCTCAGTGATGTGAATTAAAATTGCGATCAACAATGACTTTGTGATGCATTTATTTGCACCAAAGAACTCACATTCAGTAGTAAATGCTCCATCACATGAAGTTGCTCCGTTTGACCAAGTGAAGTATAATATATAAGGAGACACGTCGAGAATAGAACATGAATTAAATACAACTACGCTAGATTGCGTCAGCAACAGCACAGCTTATGTTCGTTGGTGATCAAGCTATGATAACAGCCGCCGTGTGTTGGCTGTTATTACCTCCACCAAGGAGCTTACGTTTTCGTTGATTTTGGTTGCTTTTCTGCCTATGTGTCTGTATTTCTGGTTGTCTGTCTGTCCCCAAGATAACTCAAAAAGACATAAACGGATCTTTATACGAAATTTACAGGGATTGTTCGGTATATCAGGAGGAATAGATGAATTTGTTTGCCAAGATACCTGAAAATGCTAAGGACGGATTTTTACGAAATTTACAGGGATTGCATGTTACGAGGTACAGATGATTAACTTTTGGTGAAGATGCGTTTTCATCCGTTTGCTTGTTTTTCTGCTTCTTTTTTCTTAATGCCCTTATTAAAAAAAAATACAAACAGATTTTCATGAAATTTGCATGGTGTTGCTAGGTATATTACGAAAAGTAAGTGACCAAATTTTTGTGACCGTTTACCCATTCGTTTGTTAATTAGTCTCTGTGTTTGATTTTATGCTTGTTAGCGTAATAACTCGAAAAGTTATCAACGGATCTTTATGAAATTTACAGGATTTGTTATTAATGTTGAAAGACATAAATGATTGGATTTTGGTGTTATACAAAGGAAATCATAGGTTCATAGTTTAGTTGCCTTGCTTGGCGGAAGTATGCGCTCCCAGACTGCTCTAGTTTATTTATGTATCTACACTCTGTTGCGTTGAAGCATTTACACAATCCGCCCTCTTAACAAGGTTAGCCGTATCTTAGACACGGCTGCGACCTGAAGCATTACTTAACGATAGTTGCTGACTAATTTTTCAACAGGTTATTAATCAATTTTGCAGCAGTTTTTGGCAACACAAAAAGGAGGGCGGTAATATATACTCTTCTGAACCAAAACTGATTTCCTTGCCTTTTCGATATTTTGGATGGAAAAATGCGGTCAATTTTTTAGCTAGACACACTAATTTCAGCTGCATTACGTGTGCCATAGTTTCTCAAGTAACTATACGTCTCTTAAACTACGCTACGGCACGTCAGGACGTAGCTATTACTAGGTTTCGACAAATGACAATTGAGCCATTTTACGAGTGTTCACCATACGCAAATGAACCATATTTGCATAAATATACGATTATAAACGACCTGGTTGTACTGTATAGTAGATTAGATTAGATAGGCGGCAGTAGATGAACCAAGAGGACCGTTCCCAAAGAGACACCGCAACTTTGTACATCAAAGATAAATTTAACTTCTGTTCATTTGCAGTTTTGGTTGTAATGGTAAAAACTTAACATCTCACGGAGATACAATGTAAAACATGACAGAATGGATGCGCTAGAAGGAGTAGAAAATATTTCGTACAGAGTTGCCGCTGAGAGTTCGTGTCTCCTTCCGTGAACAGGCGTATGCTTGTAACTCACGAATAGAGGTCCCACGGTGCCCCATGCAACAGTGGTACCTCGGTTCTTAGGGTGTCTAACTTGTGGTCGCATTAAGGCTACACAAGACCAACCAAGAACAATGTCTCGGACCTTAGGATGTTTAACTTGTGGTCGCAGTGTTGCGGAAAGTTGCATGCGTGCAAACTCAGTGCAACTCACGGATTGCACAAAATTGTGCGATCGTATCAAATTTATTGGTACGGTATTCAACTGTGCAATATGCCACAATGTTGTGCGGTGTTACTAAAGGAAATGTTTTATGAATGTAGAGGATACAAGCAGGCTGTAGAGCTTTTCATCTTGAAACTAGGACTCCTCCACTGTATATCTATAAATTTGATCAGCATGATCCTTGAGAGTCTTCGGAAGAAGTCCAGGTGACGTTGTTCACGTCACCCCACGTGTGTGGGGTCACTCTGCTGGGTGTCTTCTGTGGTGCCGCAGTTTGCGACCAAAGAGAGAGCCAGCAGCGAATTATCTCCACAGTGCACGTAACCGCTGACCGCTGGTCTATCTGGTATTCTTCTT
>LQNS02015106.1:17342259-17405113 GCA_001587735.2 Parhyale hawaiensis | reverse complement strand
TTATCAGTCATTGAGCCATTTTCGTCCAATAACGGTCCTATTTTTGTTTTTAGAGACGCGTAATTTGATGCATAAGAGAAGAAGTACTTACTGTTTTCTTTTATCTTCTTGATGGCTTGCATGGGAAAGAATTTTGGGTTCCCAGAATGAAAAACGGCTAATTAATGCCATTAAATGATAAACGATGCTCCTTTATTTAATTGTTATGCAGCTGCAGAGGTTTAGAACAGTAATTGGGAAGTGTACAGAAATCCTAAATGGCGAGGAACCAAAAAATTAACCGGATGTCAAACAATGCTTACGCCGGCCAGTCGTCAGAGGACCCTGCGAAAGCTAGGCCTCTTGTAGAGGAAAGAGCTCCAACAGTCTTCAAACGTCCTTGTGATTAAACGTAACACCCGCGAGACTGCGGCAGAGATAAAATAAGTCAGAAACTTCGTATAAAAAAGGCTTTGTATTCAGGCAATGCATTCAGCAGTCTGGTAGACACCAACGCCGTTTTTTTTTGAGACGCGTGTGAACATTCCGTAAGAACAGAGAGCACTTGTCTCTGATCGCTGTAAATCAACTCGAAGCGCTAAAATAACTGAATGCGCCGTCGACTGGCACGGCGAAGCCGATTTAAGCTAAGCCCAATAGGCTTAACTTCTCCGGATGTCATACTTCGCCTCACTTGACCGAGCATCAGACGCTAACCCTAAACTGATTATTCTTGAGATGGTCGAACAGGCCACGATGCTCAGATAAGTGGCGTTTTTTCGCGATCTCCAGGATAATCTAATCGGGTTGCTGCTAGTACCTGAGAGACGATCTCAGGGGCGAAACAAACACTCCTCTCTGATGTTCAGTACGGATACTTTTCTGACAATCAAGACTGTTTCAATAAAATATATATTGGTTTCTTAGTTGTATCCACTGCTTCTGCGTATGAAGAGTGTTGCATTTACAAGCAGTTATAATGCTTGTAAATGGCAATATGGTAATATTTTGCACAAATCTGCAATTGTTATCAGGAAACGGAAATACTTCCAATGAAAATGGAGAACAGTCCTCCAACGCGGCGTAGTTTGTTTCTTTCTCCTGATGATTGGCGATTGGCTCAATTCAAAAAAGATTGTGTCACATTCGTGGCATATGTGCACCAGCGAATGATAAATGCTACAAGGGTAGCTTGCAGACACTATATTTTATTCCTATTTATACAGGAATGCTAGTAAAGGAGTTTCATTTTTGTTTATTTATATTTACTTCCCTTAAGTGATATTTTTGTAATAACTTTCTGAAAAGTTCACGCAAAAGAAACAAATGCAATTGCCAATTGCACTTATTTCCAATTTATTATCTTCATTTCATGACAGTTTGAAGAAGATTGAACCAATATTCATAAAGTTATGAGTAAATTTGTGGGGTGCCTAATATTTATTTGCGACACTAGCATGGTAGCGGTGCATTAGATCTGGCAATACTGGTGGCTTATATTTTAGATGGGATTCAGGCCAACATCTAATTCATCGTCTACGTGTGTTTGAAGTCGGTAGAATAGAAAGGTTGTCATAGTCATTGGTTTCATGACATAGCTTTTTGTATTGCATTTTGAAAGTGAACGATAACAATTTTGGGCAAATGTGCACTATCAAATTTTGTTTCAGATTGTGGGGCTCATTGTGGCTGAAACGGTTAGCAACCGACAGCTTATTTTAACCCGTCTCTAAAAGTTGCCTCGTTTCTGCCCTGTTATCATTTCAGAATCATTTCTGCGAGACCCCAATTCATTAATCTGAATCTGATAAACGGCAGTGTGAGTCAACATGAACGCTTCTTCGATCATCCTGACCATGAAACACAGATTAGAAAGTATAAAAAACTGATTTTTTTTATATTACCATAAGTTCTTGCAGTAGCACGCCTTCCACGGAGATGCTCATCTTCCATCGAGTCTCGATCTTCTATCTTAAACACCTGCAAGCCTGGCCCTTGATAAAACACTGTCTCTATAAGCCTTTTGAGAGCTTATCAGTAAATTCAGGGGTACTGTGCTGGAAGCTGAAGTAAACTTTTCAAATTCCTGTCATTGGAACATCCGATGTTCTATATCATACCCGTCGAAACGGCAAGTGACCAGTACAACAAGATCTAAGGTGCTGTTACGTGTCTCATTCATTACCTTATTTACACTCAACATGTACATACATTTTTATCCAAGTGAAAGTGCAGGGAAATAAAGCAAGCCAAAACAAGCCGAAGCAGAAGTGAAAAGGAAGCAGAGGTAAAGTTTGGGATCAAGTTAGTCCCATATCTGCATTACACAATTCAATGCATACATTTGACAAATGCTTCAAATCCTGTTCTCAAGCATTCGAAGGAGCCATTAAAACTTGACGCTCGTGTGATGGGAATTTAGATTGGAAAGTTTTAAGAGAAAGTCTTTTTGCAAGTGATGCAGATGGAAGATCTGGAAGTAAGGCTTGCGTGCATGTTCCCCTAACTTGGAATTCGGGGCCGACACAACGACGCTTTTTCATGAAGAACATCAGAAATGCTCGGAAAACACGCTATGTGCTGAAACTTTCACGAATTGGTGTCATGCATCTCGACTTAAATAATCTAATTGAATCTCCAGGGAAGACTTTTTGTCTTTATGAGAAAACTTGAGAAGGCTTGCTCGCTTTAAAGAATAAAAAGCACGAATAATGTCTTAATTAAAGTGTGTATATATGTAAATTGGATGGGGGAGCTTGACTTCCTGGAAGGGAATTTTTACAGATTATTATTTAGCACGGAGAAGCTTAACTTTTGGTGGGAGAATTTTATCAGGCCCTTCAGAGCCTCGGCGTCTGGGATGCTAATCATGGGCGCAGGCGAGCATGTGCTCTAAAATTTACAGCAAAATTAACTGGGTGGCGCCTCAGCTTAATTAGGAAAAAACTTCGTAGCACTGCAGAAGATAAAACACAATCCACCTGTTTCCAGAGCTGAAAGTTGTGCATCAATAACTTGAGCCAGACCTCCAA
Source organism: Parhyale hawaiensis (assembly GCA_001587735.2). Taxonomy (NCBI): domain Eukaryota; kingdom Metazoa; phylum Arthropoda; class Malacostraca; order Amphipoda; family Hyalidae; genus Parhyale; species Parhyale hawaiensis. Next base: position 17,402,102 of record LQNS02015106.1, on the reverse strand, counting down.
ACTTTAGAAGTAAGTCACTCACATGCTCTAATTTTGGTTCAAGGGTTCACGCAGCAATGCGACAGAGCCAGAATATGGAAGGGACCACAACATCATGCCTGCAACAATATAAGTCTGGACAAGAAGACAACACATGCTAATATTAAAGTTAGCAAATGGATGTTTTTTGTTGGAACGAGACCACAGAGGGTCTTGAGCAAAGTTAATCCGGGTGCGCGGTCTCTCAAGGGAGCCATTGGCCGGTAGTGTAAACACGCCTGAGCAAAGCCTCGCCCTCAGAAAAGGGCCAGTGTTGCGTCTAAAACTTCCTACAAAAGTGGAACAATTCCGACGCTGGCACTCTGCGCACCAAACTCGGATAATTGTAGACTTGTTACGAGCATGGAGAGGCTGTTGGTGCGGTCCTTCGTTTGCGAGACCGCTCTAAATTCGACACATACACACTATAGTCTGGCTTATTACTTTGCCTCTACTTTAACTCCGCGACAGTTATGGTTCATACTTTGGGCCTTTTTATTGTGGCCCTTACTTATATGATGAAGTAGTCCCTCTTTGCTCATGTTATGCCGCGTGTCTGTCATGCGGAGGTGCAGATGCTGCTCTATATGGGCCGATTTGAACAAATTACTTTCCTCGCAAGGTCGGGCACAGCTCCGCTGCAATGATAGCGACCGACACGGAAGGCAGCTTTGCAGTCGCTGTACGAAGTGGCGCTTAGTTGTGATGTGCATCAATAAAACTCCTCTGATAAAGCGAGCTGTCATGGTAATATGAATGAGCGTCTGTTCTGACAGAGATGAATATGCTCCTCTGCTTGTTCTCATAAGCAAGCGACTACGGAAAGAAGGGGATGTGCAGTGTACATTCTAATGGAACGCAAAATCTCATCCTAATGTCATGGAGAGCGAGAACCAATACAAGTTGACTACGAGTACAATGATTATATTAGAGGGATCGCTGTCTTGACGTCATGCATCAGAAGCGGAAGTCGTCAGATAACATTTAGAGTCGTTCACATATGAATAAATAATGTGACAGTAAATTGGGTGAACATGTTGATTGGAGATGACATTCCAGTTATCACCGATGTATAGTTAATTGTAAAGTTTGATGAAGTACATAAAGATTATTGATGGAATTGGAGGAGAAAAACTATACATAACTTTGCTAGCAGCCTACTATATAGGGAAAAGAGCCCTTGATTGACTCTAACTGTTACCTTTAACTGAATTATAGCAATCAGTATTAAATTATGAGCCAGACTACTAATTACGATGACGCAGGTGTTGTGCAACGGGCCAACAATATTAAAAAAACTGATAAGTACCCTTGATTACTGACAAGTTTGCTTTCAGATTTTGTAACTCCTCTAAAATAATGTAAACTGATTATTGCAGTTGGACAGTGTACAGATTAGGAGCTGTCTACTTGGGCCACATATTCTCGAAATATTTGCACGGTAATAGGAATATTGTAATTTCAATTGTTATTTATTAAAAAGAAGCAGCATTTGATTTGAAAAATGTCGTATTTGGTAACTTCTGTATACATTATCTACTTGAGTAACTTTGTACGATTGTGAGATTTAACGAATTGCTAGGAACTTACACGCAAGACGCACTACGCATGGTGAGCATAGTGACAAGGTGCTCGCCTATAGCTTGTTTGCTCAACATCACGTACAGAAATCACACATAACGGCTTGTGAATATAATTCAAGGATTCATCGTCACAGTACAACATCTGCTGTTACTCGTGAATTTGGTACTAAAAGAACAAATGCTTGGACCTGTTGACTCTTAACCCTCAAATGAATAGCGTGCCATATATATACGGCACGTACCAAACAGCAATATTCCTGAAGGAGTGTTAAGATTAATCATGTATTAAAGAGTTGATTGTCGCTCTCATGAAAAGATATCAATTCAAATGTACGCATTCTATTGTGATACAATTAACTGGCAATCAGTGGTATTTGTCTTAAAGACGAAGTGGTGAACGATGCGTTGAGTTAATTTAAACCTAGGATTTTATTTCTGTGAGCACTGCAAAGCAGTTGTGTATGAATGCACTTCAACATAATATCATCATCATCCATATAACTTTGAAACATATAGAGTGATTTACTGTTACAAAGAATAACTCAGTCTGTTGATGGACGGATGAAGTACCTGAGGAAAGACGACACTATTATACCAAACATTTTATGGTTACTGGCAAAAAGTAAAAGTGTTTAACTCTGATGCCACATCAGGGCTTAAGAACGATGGTGTCGCTCTCTTTTATTATGGTTCACGCGGTCACGTGTCCGTGCTCAACATAAAAGGTTTTCAGACGCACAGGGAGGATCCACAACACACTCAACACACAGTGTCGCCATTTGGGCTAAATATATGATTATATGCTGAAAATCGCGTCACTATCATCAATGGTGTGACATTAATAGTCCATAAGAGATTAGCGATTGAGGCACTAGTTTGGCGAAGACACAGAAAGTGCGCGCATGCCTGGACTATGCGGCTGGAACTGGTGCTGGATGTGAGCGCCGCGTGAGTCCAGAAGTTACGCAGCGCCGTATGGAGCTTGACAATGCAATTTAGAGCACCAGAAATGTCGTTGGCGCCAATTTGGCGTGATGGCTTTTTGGGGGGAGATCCCTGACTTTAGATGAACAACGACTGATACTTTCTAGGGATTGCGTGCACAACGGAGCCAATGTTTAGCGAGGGTTGGTATATCGATGTCGTCAGAGGGCAGCATGTGCGAATGATGGCTATGAGGTCCGAGGAAGGGGAGAAAGTGACATTACGCAATAAGAACCAATTTTCAACTGCACTTCAAGTGCATTTTCTTATGTATGACATGGCATGCATGTTGTATAAAACTGGATCCCGTATGCATGTAACAGTACACAACTAGAGCTAAGTAAATCTAGCACCATCATCCGTTATTCGAGCATAAAATCACTTCAGTGCCAAAGAAAATATGTACAGTAGGTACTGTAATATCCATGATAAAGAAGCAACTCTGAGGCATGAAATATACAGCATATCGGTCATATGACATCCTGATGTGCGTACTATCGATCTTTAATTAGGTATCCTGTTCTGCAAAATTATAACTAGAAAAATATCCATCCAAAATGTATTTCTAGGATAATATTTAAAAACATTTCGCTTGATTTAAATAGCGACTGCTCAAAATTCTGGTTTCTCTTGGAAACAAACAAAAAACGCAAAATTTCAGTACATGGTTATATTCAGTGTAAGAAATCTGTAGCGAAACGCAGTAAGTTCCGGTTCACGAAGGCTCAGCCGTCGTGCAACAAAAGACACGTCAGGCAGAGTAAGATGTGAGCAAATCAGTTGCGCCAAAATTCATTTTGTGTTTTCACGGTTGTTTTTATTTATATTGTCTGCAATAAATTCGAGATAATATTGATCATCAATAGCTATGCACTTCATGGCATTCGAGCATGTCCTGCAGAGTAATGTCCTCAACCCGGAACTATGTATACTATAATTAATAAGCAACCAAACTAAAAAAAGGCGAGTTCAAATTGTGACCGTGTTACTTCGGCTTTGTTCCGAAATTGCATCCACACAACAGTTCACTGTGTGTGGAGATTATTGCTTCGGCCTGCAAATACCTGGTCATGATAAAGTTCTAAACAATTCTGTGTGCAGTACATGTCCATTTCCTTCCGTCTCCTCAAAGAAGCAAGGCAAGCACGGAAGGGGCGCCTCTCCAGATTTGTTTGATGAATTACTTGAGCTGCGCCCAGATTTAGTGAAGTTTTTTTTTGTCGCCAGGGCTTTGCCAGCTAAGCCAAAGCTTCCCTCCTCCGCCTCACGCCGCCTGACAAAGGCAAATCTCACTGACAGTCAAAAGTGTAGTTTTGATTTTAACTTGAAGAGGCTGAATCGGATGTGGCGCTCTGGCAGTGGACTCATAGAAAAATCTAATAGCGCGGAATTTTCTTACGAAAGTACGCTTCTGCCTCCCTCGCGGTTAACTGCGCTATAAGTATTGGGGTATTAATTTATTGTATTATAGTTGGTATAGATGTGCCTGTTTTATGAAAATTAGAACCAGTGGCGACATTTAAGCAACACATAAGAAATAACCTCTATCATTCTATACTAAAAAATATTCTGCTACTGAAAAGAAAGCCCCTGGCATGTCATGTAAGCAATTAACGCATGTGAAAAAAATATATCAAACTTTGTACGAGTTAGAACAGCTGCGTACACTCCCTGTTCTCCTGTAGCATTGGCGAATAAGAATTATGAAGTAGTCGTAATTAGAGTGGTATCACTGCATTAATGAAGTGCGCAGTCTCATCTCGGTACAAACTTTGATCGATACCAGGAGAAAAAATGCTAGTTTTCTTGCGGCAGCGCTACAGAATCTACCATCATGTTTACAGGCTACTGCACTATGAAATACTTCCTTCACGTTAGGGTGTACTATCTGATTTATTGTTGCTGTACAGATACGAATGTTTGCGTTGTACTTTTCATTTAGAAGACAAGTCAGTAACACGCATAATTAAGAATAATCAAATAATGGAAAATTGCTATGTCATTGGAGTCATGCATTTATTTTTTGAAGCAAGTACTAGAAAAGTTGAGTATATATACAAGCGTAGCTCAAGTCTGAATACATTTAGGTGTTTCAAACAAATTGATGAACGAACAAGGCAAGCATTTGTGTCATAATACCTGCGTGGCAACAGTATGCTGACTGATTTCAAATGATCGTTCAATTGCTATTCTCCAAGCTGAAAGAATGCTCTGGAGCTGCTTAAAACGTTTCACTAATTACTAGTTTTCATAGGGATCGCTAATAAGTTTACTGGATGACAGGCAGGATATGCCCTGTCAGCGATATTCAGGTATGTTTCTATATTAATAACCGAAAACCTCGTGTTAGATGGTATACACTGTAGCTCAACATAATGACTGAAATGATAATTTGATAGTGACACCATTTTTCTAAAAGAAAGTCTTTCTAGAACTTCTTTAGAATGGATTTTTTTGCAAGGCCCGCTATAAATTTAAAAATAAAACAGAACATGGGTATAGCTAGTTTTTACCAGTTGGGAGCATTGTACATTTACCTAACTTGGCTGTGATGTCAGAAGCGATAACTATAATCCGACGCAATTTAAAACAAGGAATCGAAAGCTGTCGCCCGGCTAGCCGTAGGCCAAGTGTGTACGGGGCCTTGCAAAAAAGAAAGAAAAAATCGTTCTGTCATCGACTACTCGTCATCCTTATCAAAACTGGTAATGCAAAGTTACGAACATAGCTTTGTACTGGACATCATATCGTACTTTACTTCCAAAATCTGATATAAACATTATAACTGATAAATAAACTCAAGGCTTACTCCTCCCCAATCCTCTACCCTATTTCCCTTTGGCAGGTTTATCCACAGTTGCACATCCCCTCATGGCATGGCTGTCCGAGGGTCTTCCTTCAAATTCTATCAAGTAAAGTGGCAAACTTTGCTCAAGAGCATCTCTATGGCCAAACTTGTTATGTGCTTTTGGTGTGGGCTAGCAACATACACACTACCTGATTTCGCGAGACGACTGCAGCACTAAAGTGAAAATAGGCATCGGTATCAGCACCACTCATCGAGCAAACTTGATTGGTTGTTAACGAAACGAGTAGTGTGTAAATTGTTTCTGACAGTGGTTTGAGTAGTACAATAACTTCAAAGGATGAAAAGGGATATGGGATTTTCCGTGTACAAAGAAATCCATAGTACTGTGCCCCGTAACAACAGACATACCGACTTACGGTCCAGGTTGGACTATACAAAATCTAAACGTACAGCTAGCGAAGAGCAACATTCTGTCAGAGAACAAGCTATGTTTTAAACATTGCTTGTTTATCTCTATGTTTTATGCTTGTCAGTAACATAGATTTTAAAGTTATTAATGAATCTTTATAAATTTGCGCAAATTGTTAGAAATGGTAAAAAGACTCAAATGACCAAATTTTGGTGATGATAAAGAGGAAACCGTAGTTTCAGGATCATTTTAAAGTTTTAGTTAAACATTACCTTGCTTAGCGGAGGTATTCTTCTTCAGAGCTCTAGTTTATGATGGACTGTTCTCACTAATGAAGACTTGAAAATGTAGAGTGTGCTGAAATGCACAAAATTATTGTTTTTAGAACAATTGTTTTGAGCTTTTTTTGTAGACGGATGCTGCAGAGAGGTGGTATCGTGGTCAGACTGTGAAGCGTGACATATGTATCATATATATGTAATAGTTTCACGTCATTCTAGGTTTTTGAAGAAGAATATTATGCTTGCCACTACATTATCCGCTTCAAAGATTCAGATGGCAACACATTACATGTATTGCCTTTAGATGACGCTCTTCTAGTTATTGGTTTTAACTTTCAAAAACATGTATATTACCGAGGGCAGGGCTCAGACTGAAATATATTAACTGCGTATATATAATTCAAAGCTCTAACATGCTTAGTTACGAAAAAAAATATGACAGCACACTCACGCTCACATTCAAAAGCTTGCTACTGGCATGAGGAAGGCTGAGGTACAATTGTTGCGAAGGATATTCATTTTCCAAACAATGATGAAAATAGAATGCTCTCCCATTCGCAGACAATATAGTTCTTTTATTGCTCCGAATTATTCTTCATCAATAGCAGCTCGAAGTCAATCCCAGAGAACGTCTCATAGGGTCCTCCCTTCCATATAAGAGGGCTCAAGTCCATCCTGAGGTCTATTGGATATGAAGGGATAAAAAACCATAAATAACTGCGGTCAGTCCTGAGAGCTGCGGTTTACTAGAGCGTCCAAAATATCGACGCAGTATTCCGTATCCTTCTGTAAGTTTTTACTTTCGAAATGGAAATTATGAGAGCGAGACGAATCGTTGCATGAAATTTCGTTCACAAATATATATCTATTATCTTATATGCAAAACCAAGATAAAATGGTCGACATTGATTTATTGGTGTCTACTGCTGGCAACATAATCAGTATGAGTAAGTGCCATCGCACGATACAATCAAATGCAAGAACCTCAATTATGAGTGCATCAAACCAAAACAATGAAAGAATTCTTGGCGTAGAAAGTTAATGTAAGCTGTTGCTTTGTTAGTTAGCTCCCTGCAAAAGTGCATAGCTCCCTGTCTTAGCACCGCTCAAGGAAGAGCCGAAGGCAGAAGTTGTTATTCAAAGCAAGGGAAAAAATATTTGAACGACTTATGGTTGCATTGCGAGCAATCTTTGCCAGTGTGTAGGAGCACTCCAGTTGTGAACTATCTATGCGTAAAACCGCGGAGGTCATGTCAAAGTTTTCTGAGACACTAATCTATTCCTTGCTGATCCAATGTTACATTGGTCTCGTTAGAGCTCTTAGCTTCCCTTCAAATAGGAATTCCAGGCAATCCTCCATTTTAGATGTGGCCATTACGGAAATACCAGGACCGTTTGTGCGGTAAGCCTGGTGGTGAAGTGTGGCGCCCTATCTTGCTTTCGTTGTGATCGAAGATTTGCGCAAACTGCCAGTTGGGAAGACTATCATCTCTTTTTTACTACGTGGCGATTTAAAGGCACAAAATGGAGCTATTACCTTCCTATCGCTTCTGTGCAGTTTGGAAGCTTGGTAGGTAGAACGGGAACCTGCCTCACGCAAACTTGCAGTGACTTGATATAGCCAGGGAGAAGATGTAAGTATGCATTTCTTATCACGCGAAACAGTAGTTCACAGCTGAAGCTACGCTTAAAATAAAAATGAATGATTAGAAAATTATTTTGGTCGTGGTTAAATGTAAACGAGTTAAACAGTCATAGATTTTTTTATTAGGTTTCTAATGCATATTAAGAGAGCAGTTTAGCATGTGTAAACTATGAGAATTTTACTTTATTGGTTGAGAGTAATCTAAGTTAGGAAATTCTCAGAGCAAATCTTTCAGTATTCATTCACGACACAGCAACTAGGGGGCCAAAATCATATTAGTGTTACGATAAGAAACAGGATTAGCTGATAAAATCAGCATTGTTTTCTTTTCAGGTAATAATCGAGTCGCGGTTGGAACCTTAAATATTGTATACAGGGTAATAAGAGTCCAACTCTTGTTTTATAGTTGATGTGTTTTATCTTATTTGGTAAGGATTTAAAGGGCTCATTAACCAAATTACAGATTTTTATCAACTCTGACACTTCGTGGTATTTCAGTTCGATGAAGCATACGCTATTGGAATCAAATATTACAAACTATGCAAGTAAAACCAACGAGAACGCCGAGTGAAGTGCACGTGCTGCCCTAATCACACGTGCAGTTGACGGTTCCGTACAAAAATACAAGTGCACGTGGCAATGAGTGCAAAGAGTGGTGCAGGCTGACGTGTGGCGGCGCTCTGAGGTAATCATTAGCTCTGTCGCACGCTTAGCTCAACCAGTGCGCGTTTCAATTTGTTAAGCTGTTACGTAGCACAGAGAGAAGCAATCTTAGCAAAGGGTCAGATGTTGCCTTGTTGCATCGCCTTCCCTGCTGAATATTCATGCCGAAGGATAATCTTAAATTGCGATCAGGTACCAAGGGTCCTACGTTCCTCCGCCCTCCTCGCTGCCTCTCCGTCTCGAGCGAGAGACAACGCCTGTTGGTCTCTGCAGCGTCTGTCTCGAGTCTCGCTTGTAGCTGGCAGCACCGGCGGTGGCTTAGTCTCGCTAGCACGGCGAGCTGTAGCGCGTGTCTCCTCCTGTCTCGGTTATGATCAGCAGCATATGTCTCGGTCGTCTGCTGAGTGAGTGTCGTCTCGCTCACCCATGGCTGTCTCGCCGAGACTGTTCTGCGAGTGACCTCAGTGACTGTTCACTGGATGGTGGAGGTTGTTTTGAGTAGACTGTTCTGCGAGCAGGTCTCGCCTAGATAAATAAGCAGCTACGGTTGTCTCGCCTCGACTGTTTTCTAAACCCTCATCCATACTGCGATATCGCAGAGCACAGCGAAAATCGCACGGCAGCGTGTGCAGGGAACCCTCTCTTACCCCGAACCAAGGTTCGATTCGTACAGCATTTGAGATTTTTGTTGCTGATCGTCTTAAGCCCACAAAGTTGTACTTTTTGACACAGCTAGGGACTTTATTTGTCTAGCACATTGGAAAAAAGAACTCACCGTCAGTGCAGATACCGTTTCCTTGCGCTCTCGAGCAGCGAGGACGTCCAAGTGACTTGTCGGCGCTCTCATTTTAAGAAATATTTTGGGAGGCACACAATCGTGCTTGGAGGGCACAGTAATACAGTCTGACGATTAACAGAGAGAACACGTTCACACGCCAGTTTTCTGTTTCCCGTCAACAGTGATAAAGATTCGAATATTTTGTCTTACTCTTTTAAGCCCAACTGCGTGTCAACAAAAGATATTGTTGACACGTAAGCCGTCAAGCCAGTTTGTTTAGCAAGAGTCACTACCGAAGTTTTGGATACGTCTTCAAATATGCAGAGAATTAATGCTCCAAAAGCTGTGTAATTCCTAATATTGATATGAAAGAAACAAATATTAGGGAGCTTAATTTATGCATGGAGCTCGGCGGGCTGAATAAGCAAACTTGCTTGACGTTCATAGCTACCGTGGAGGTACTTACTTATCTAGTAAGTACCTCCAGCCATAGTTCTCTAGAGCCATAGTTCTCAGCAACTTGTGGTTGGTTGCAGCTGTACATACTCCTCTGGGGCCAGTTGGTTCTTAGCTGCCGCACGAACCAATGCGTGTGGGATTCTTAGTGGTGGGTGCAGTCAAAGATGACAAATACCTTTACCTTCTTCTGTGTTAGGAGCACAAAAACTGTAGCGAGTATTCAGCTTTAATCAGAATCTAAATTGGGCGAAAATATAAGGCAAGTTCAAAACGTACAAAAACGCCCGAAGTTGTAACTTGCCAAGTGAAATTCCCACTTATATGCGAAAAGGCAACAGGTGTGCACACGTTTCTGCTGCAGTGAAGACGGGGCTTAAGCAGAGCGACTCGCGTAGCTAGCGATCAGCACCGGTTGTCTTGCCCCTACAGTGTTGTCAACAACACAGTCGACCTCGCTACATGAAGCATATGAAAAGTAGCCACTATTTCGTATCGTCCGAAGGACGATGAGCAGCTTCTCCGCTGTCTCGTAACGCCATGAATCATAGCGTTTCTTAATGTTACTCGTCCATTAGCGTTAGAAAAGCTCAGAAGTACCATTAGCAATCAAAAGGCACAACCCAAATCTGTATTTGTTGGTTTACTTCTAAAGTGTTTTCAGTGGCGCTAAATTAACAGTTCATGGCATTATAGTTCTGAATCCTTACTTATTTACAGTTTTTTTTATGAAACACTGTATCTTTAGTTAATACCGCTAACCACTAAATGATAAATTTTGTCGATAGCTGAGTTTTGAAATCTCCAGAACTAGCGACTTTGCAGCTGAATTGGCTCCCTCGTGAGTGAAACAACATCTATCTTGCTTGTAAAGAAGTCTACTTAATACACAAGAATGAATAAATAGATAGCATGAGTGTCGCCTCGTCTATACAGCATCCGTAGTCAGCACTTGCATCCATCTCACCTGTTACACTGCACAATACATACGCCAGCAGCTCTACCCTCAGATCTGCATTGCAGTTCCCCACTTCCTCTGTCGTTTGTATGAATTACTAATGGCTTGACCCTCGTTTCCGCCTGCACGTTAGCCTGTAACTCTGTTAGTGACGGATTGCAGCTTCAGTGTTAGTTTGCCAGTAGTATATTATCAAAACTGCTACAGGCAGCGCATTTGTGTTACTTGGAAGTCGATCAGAGATTCACGTGTTACTGGTTCTCAGATTACGTGTAGGTGTTTTGAACAGATACTGTAAACCTCGCACTTTGTTGCAGCCAATTTACCATCTTCGAATCTCAAAATCGCTAGTTTAAGTTATAAATTATGGTGCTTCCTCTGTTCCGAAATAGTTGTGGTCCAGCCAAAATTGCATTCCCCTCATGTTAATACTGTATTAAAGTGAGAGGATTGAAATTTTCGCTATGGCACAACTATTTCGGAACAGAGAGAGTACTAACTATGGGATGCCATACAAAATTATTAATGACAAGGTTGTTGTGGTCTGTGATTGGTATGTTTCTGTAATGCTTGAAGTAAATACACTTGCTTCCAAGGCCAGACAATTAGCAACTGAATAATGCAATGTTAATAAATATCTGAATACACGCTATTTTGTGTAATGTTTCCAAAGGAGCACAGAACAGATTTTCTCCTTTATAGCAAAGCATATTAACATGAACGCATCGCTAGCGACAAAAAGTTCTTTAGTCACATGTCACTTTTAGAAGTCCAAGATAAAATCACTCATTTGAATGCAAAGAGCGCTAGACGTTCTAAGATATAGGGCCAGTTCAGAGTGAATGCAGATGTTTCTACGGGAGCCGATTGTATAAAGAGTACAGTGCAAGAACCTGGCTTCCAAACAATTACGGAGCGAGTAAAGAGTAGCGGATGATATGGAAATCATGCCATTATCGGGCGTTATATTCCTTGAGGTGCAAAGAAGCAAAAATGTAAGCGAACCATTTGTTTTCGAGCTAATAGTATATCAAACAAATAAAGAAACCGGCAGGGGGCGATAGCACTACACAATAACTTTTGGGAATTATTCTAAGGAAATACAATTTCTTAAATGCATCCAGCTTTTCATGACTTGCAAAGGAAGAAATTTTAATAATTTAATTTGCTGAATACTATTCCATTTGAATTTCTTGCGAAAGGACGATGATGCATTATGACAGAGGGAAACATGAATCCAGAATCACGCTCTTTCGGCAGCTCTGAAAACACCTTTCTTTATGTAATCGCTCTCAGCAGCACGTGTCACGCTGGTGCAAGAGATGTCGTGAATGACGAACGTTTTATGTTCGTCAGACAAGTTTGCTCCTAACAAGCAAGCGTTTAATTTTAATTAGTAATAGTCGATACAGAAATTGTAAAAATAATTATTTGCTCCGAAGATATCTAAGACAAACCACTGTCACGCTCCCCGAATAATTATAAGACACCATAAAACTCATATTTTGTCAACCCAAAGCTAACAAAAAAATACATAATTTACGGCCCTGTAGCTCTTATCTGGCTCGCATCCCTTGTTCTTGGATTTTTTTTTTCAGAATTTGCTCGCTGTTTACGTTGATGCTGGCCGAGATGCTATCAGAAGTTACCGCCGTGGGGGAATGCTAATCGCATCCAAAGCAAATGAAGATATTCGGCCATCTGATGTTGAGAAGCAAGATCATCCTAACGTCCACATCATGCATACCAAGAAGAAAGCCGCGATTTATCGTTGTAGTCTTGCATAAACAACTTCTCCTTAGAGGCTACTTGACGATGGCGGCCCCTGGAACATGGCGAAAGAAGGAATGCCTCGCTATACAGCACAGAAGAGTACAAATGAGAAGGAAGTAAATTAGAGGCATATAATAATGTGAGTTTCATATCGAAGGGCGCACTTTGTCCCTAATAGTTAATTACCATCTCATATGGAACAAAGATAGCTCTATTCACGACATGTGTGAGTAAATAAAATACAGCGGTTTACATATGATGAGAATACGGTCTAAATAAATCGCTGATTATAAATATATCAATACTACATTCATTGTTCAACCGGCTAAATGGCGCCTTTTGTGTAAAGTAGTCAGCTAACAAATAGCAATCATAACACGATACTTTAACGATGTTAAAGGACATATGAATGCAACGCTTGACTTACTGTAGAGGGCTACCATGAGGTATATGAGGGTGAATTAGAAACTTTAACGATGTTTTAGTGAGCATCGTTATTTGCTTTTGGTGTGCATGGTCTTTCTCAAGAAATCCTCCATCGAAGTGTATCCAACGCTCTAATTCTTCTTTGTAGAAGCTCGTATTTTGATTTGCACATTGTCTTGAAACAGCGATTTTTGCCACAATTGTATCCCAGTAAAGTATTCGTTACGTTTTTGGAAATTCATCTGAAGGAAGAAGGAGCAAGATCAGGACTGTAGGGAGGGCGAGGGAATGTTTCCTAAAGAAAATGCCGCAGAAGAGCTTGATATCCTGTAAGAATGAACTGAAGCTTCGTAGCAATGCAGAAGAATAACTTCTATGGTCTTTTTTCAAAAACGAGTTCCTTAGTTTCCTTAAAACATTTGGATAACATGCTCTTGGTGTAGTTCTTTGATTCTTGAGAATATTTACCAGCGTTATTTTCCTTGAATCCCAGAAAATTGTGGCTATTATCTTCTTAACTATTATTTATTTGTGCCTTGAATGTTACTGATTCTAAAGTGCCCTCGGGAAGCCACTGATTCGACTTCAACATAAGCTTGGGATCGTACTAATAAATCCATGTCTCGTTTCCTGTTATAGGCATTCCAAAAAATTTTTTCGTCAGCCTCAATCTTGGCAACTATATGCATGTTGACATATCAGCTCGTTGAGCCAGCTAGACAACAAGCAAAGCACCGGGCACCCAACGAGATTACGGAGTGGAAATTTTTGACACGAAGTTGTGAATGCCGATCCATGCTGTGAAATCCCAGCCTCCTTTGCTGCACTCGCAATGGAAATCTGAGCGTCTATTTCCACTGATGTCTAAAACTAGGACGCTGTTTCTTTATTTGTTGGGGTTGGCGGCCTCTTTTTTCTTGGATCAACTGTGGAATCCTGTTATCCTGCCTTACATCACATTACCAAACTGTTTTTTCCTCAGAAGACTGTTACTCACGAGTGGCAATGTTCATAAGTCAATTAATAATAATTATAATTTATAAAAAAAACTTGCTGCCACATCAGACGATTGGACATTTTGAAGTGGAAATTTAGGTACCTAATTCCCTATGGTCTTAGGAGTAAAACAATGACCTATCTTCGTGTGTCGAGTGGTTGAGGACGCGAATGATCGAGTTGCCGACCGTACAACGGATGACAGCTCTGACACCCAAATGCTAATGCTTGCATGGAACAAAGGCAGCAACGATGGCATGGCTGAACACCATCTATCATCGGAATGTTGACGGTCAGACACTCGTTATTCAGAATTATGCAATTCAGGACATGCAGATACGGGATCAAGGAAGGGAAATCCCTAATTTTTCTAGAGAAGCTGACATTTAATGCCGTGGTGGCTCGCGTAACTCGCCCTCCAGTTAGTTTTGGGTGCACTACATTGGGACGCTTGTTGTGCAGGAGGCGGTGGTTGGCATCAAATGCTGTTACATTGACACTTTATCGTTACCGCATTTCTAAGTGACCCGCCGAAAAGCAATAATATCACTTCGTAAAAAGCAAAATAGCTACGGTTTCACTATTGTTGATAATATGCAACATAAAAATTGGATATGGGAACAGAGCTCAACATTTTCGGATTTGACACCAAGAAGCCTGCACCGACAGCAGGCGGTTCAAAGCGTCACGTGAGTAAGAATCTTTCGTACAATCAACGATATCGCGAGCCTGGCCAAAAAACGATCTCAGTCGAAGCAAAGACCGCTGCGAAATGTAAAAATCGCAGTCAATGGAGTTTTGTGTTGACACTGCACGCGGACACAGGCAATCTGCCAATACCATTCAGATTTATTAAAATATGATCGATCCATTGAGAAGAGAGGGAGTAATCCATCTGAGGGCTTGGGAGTCAGACTGTGTTTTGTTGATTGCGTTCACAGGAGAACGTGCAGGGACTTGTGGTTTTTCTTCCCTGCTTATAAAAACTAAATATTGACCTAAGCGACCAGCATATCGGTGCGACGAGGAGCATACAGATCAATGGGAGCTCTTGAGCATTCTTGAATTAAATACATGCAGCGGATGAAGTGTATTATCACAGTGGTCTGTGGGGTATCTGTCTGAAAATCTGTTTAATTTCAAAATATGGTGTTCGCTTAGATGAAAGGGAATACTTTAAAAAAAGTTGTGTTTACATTGAAAACTGATAAGTTGCACACTTTTTCGGTTTCAAGCATGCAAAACATAGTGCAATGTTTTACCTTGCAAATCGTTATCTTCTTGGAGAAAACTTGATTTTTTCCGAATAAGCAACATGCACACGTAAATTTGAGACGCTTTTACGGTAGGTAGCCGATGCAAGGACTGGTGATTGTCCGTGTGTCCGATTCTTTTATCTTACGAGAGTTTGTCTCGAGCATTGCCATTATTTATTAGCATTGCTGAGGATGTCCTCTCTGCGTGCATAATAAATACCGTCCAATGGGGAATCTTTTGAGACAATCTTGAGTTAGTACCAGAGAGGAAGAGGGAGCGAGGTGGTCCTATGAAATGTGTCCTAGAATCTCTTATGCGCAGACATGAAGACCTCTGCTTGAACAGATTGCAGGAGCCAAGGCGTGAGCAGCGTGAGCTATAGAGACTGCCTTGTTTTATGTTCAACCAAGCGTGCATGTGTTTTAACATGAAATAGCATGTCTGTCTCATGTCGATTTGTTTTTCACAATCGACATACGAAGTTACCGAGGGTAGAGTGTTGCACTCATAGATAGCTACTGTTGCGGGTGACCAAGCGTAAAACGATAAGAGTCCACTGTACGATAACACACATGCAGTTGTTTGTTGGTTGGTTGCTTGCTCCCTTGGTTGGTCCTTCTTTCTGTCACGCTCTTAAGGTTTAGATAGAAGAAAATTTATTTACTAAATAACAAGATGAGATACCATAAAATTTCAGACCTAAATTATGATAGTAAATATAGTTATTGGAATATATGCTCGAAAATCGAATATTGCATTTTCTGCAACCTGCTTAGCCTTGACAAGTAGGTCGGTGCTATTTGATATGATTCTTCTTTTAAGCGGGGTAGATGAAGCGGTATTTTTGATAGAAATTTTGATCCTGTCGTGCATAAGCTATTTCTCTTCATTTTTAGCTGCATTTCATCGTAGCAATACAGAGGCTCAATCTTTGTTGGAGTTTTTGTTCGTTTCGTGTATAATTCTTTCGCTTATGTTTTCTTTAGCTGAATGTTTTCGAGACAGTTGAAACTTCGCGGCGCTAAAAAGAAACCAAAGTATTTTCAATTCACATTGCTGCCAAATTTCGATCATCTTGAAGGTTCAACTATCAGCTGGTATCCAGGATACAGTAAGCACTGAGCATATCCAAGGAAGTCATTTGGTTGAATTATAGTTTGTTGGCGCTGCTCAGCTTTCGAGCGTTACAGATCTGATATTCGCACCTTTACTTGCAGGAGAGAAATTTTTCTCTCTTGAACTTATGACGGCACAACTTTCGTCACTCTAATGGAAGATCAAGCTTGCTGGCAAGGCACATTTTTTTTTGCTATAATACCTGTACTACAGGCAAGAACAATAAAAAGCTCAATTAGAAAATTACTGTGGTCATTTTTGATGGCTGGGCACTCTAATTATATTATAGTTAATGTGTTTGACTCAGTGGCACAAATAAACGCGGATGAGTGTAATTGGACTGCATATACTTATTTCAGGACTTGACTGCGGAGAGTGTACTTCTCAACATAGCTTAGTAAGTAGCTTGCAGATGCAACACTTCGAAATAAGGGCTAGCAATAAAGGAGCTTAGCTGTCTTGGCTTGCAGATGAACTTCGCATGTTGTTGTTACTAAGTATCTGTTCATTAGAATAACTGTTTGAAACAAGAAATAGCGACGCACAACATGGGAACCAAATTATTGCTGTAGTTTGCAATTGT
Source organism: Parhyale hawaiensis (assembly GCA_001587735.2). NCBI lineage: Eukaryota > Metazoa > Arthropoda > Malacostraca > Amphipoda > Hyalidae > Parhyale > Parhyale hawaiensis. The sequence continues at coordinate 17,385,367 of LQNS02015106.1, read as the reverse complement.
GCCCAGCTGTGCTTTCACGAATGAAATGAAAAACTCTTAATATTAATATTTCCATTTGTATATATATTCTCAACACATGTGAATTTTGTGTCACAAATAGTAAATGCTGCCGAAAACAATGCGTAGGAGACGGGGTACAACTACAACTAGAAGCGGCAATAGATACTTACTGTTCACAAAATTTTACAATGAAAAGGCGGTGTCTCAGTGATCGAATTTTTGTCTCAAGAGTTCAAAACATACTTATGCGATTTGCAGCAGGAAAACTTGTTCGTAGCAATTCTTACAACTTCCTCATGAAAAAATCGTAATTAACTTAGTAAAAGTAGCTCTCGCTACATGCATTTTGCTCTTTCTTTCATTAGCGAACGCTGCAGTTATATGACCGAGTTTTTGAGCAACACAAAAATCAGGACGAAACTGAAAATTTTGATATCAGAAATGTTTCAACGTTTGCTTGCATTCGTCTTTTACAGAATTTTGTATTGCAATGCCTCTGCCAATGCGGTGCATATAGAGTGTATTCAGTCAGATGCCACAGTGACACTGTAACAAATTAGCTATGCGCAAAGTGCATGCACATGATTCGCACCGAGCTCTTTTGGGAGCATTACTCTGACGCTGCAGGACTCAGTCTCAGTTGGAGTTGACTTAAGTTAGGATTGATTAGGAAAACAGTCCCCAAGCCCTAAGCAGATTTGTTCTGCATAATAACTTCCCGAGGGACGCGCAGCTTCAGAGGAGTTTGAGAGCTTGCTTGCCAAGCAAGATGAAATAGCCCGTGAAGAAGCCACGCTGTATACATAGTATTCGTCGCGCTCAATGCAGTCTGTCTAAGATTATCCGATCTGCCAAGCATTTTTAAAAAGCGAAGCAAAATGAGTGAGGGACGCGCGAGGGAAGTGCGCAGCTTGCGAGCTTATCAAGGCATCAGCGCATCACGCTGGTAGTTTTACTGCCCGTCTGAGGCGCAAGTCTGCAGTGTCGAGTTTTCTTCAGAAGATGACTGCACTGCAACAGACAGCGACAAACGCATATAAACAAGGCGTATTTAGGGCAATAAACACAAGGCTCCGGGTATTGTATCGCACTTTACATTGAGTTGTTTGCAGGTGATTCATTGCAAGAGATGAAAATTGGATTCTAAGAGAGGCATAGATTCGTAGACAGTGCTTGGCAGTAAAAGAGCGATTTTTTTTTCATTTATTAGGTAAATGAAAACGAAGGTAATAATAAAGATTATTAACATTTTTACCGTGTATGCGTCTTCACCGATACGCACCTCTATGGTATATGGCACTATATGCGAGTCGCTTCAGTGATTACGACTATTATTATGCCAGCAGAATCCTTTAACTCTCCTTACACTTTTATTATTAATTTAGCTATGACTGCATCTAGAAATGGGAGTATATTTTAAAACACGAGATAACTTGCATGTTGTTTAACAAATTCGACAATGGAAGCACTGTAAGTATTAAATCGAGTCAAGGTTGTTCAGACAGTTTCACTGCAAGAAACATTCCCCAGAATTCTTTCATACGCGCTTCAAACACAAGGCTGTAAACTTTGCACACTCACAGAAACACAACATTTTTTGCAAACTGGTTACCCTAACGCCTCTCTGCACCATTCTTTCATTGGAACCTGCGACAATATCTTGACTTTTTGGCTGCTAGCTTTCAAATACTGTCGTGTCTCTCCTGATGTCATTCACTGTAGCATTACAAAGTATATTTCTTCATTAGAACGCTGAATTCACCTGCTGTATATCGTTCTACTGGCGAAACGCTAAAGCAACTTCAAAAAAGATCTCATTGCTTGGAGAATCCAACACGCACCATATAGCGTGCCTCAAATTCTAGGGCACATCATCGGCTCATAACTCAGATAGGTCAATAACATCAACATACGCATGTTCTCAAGCAAGCACATCACGTTCCGTCCATCCTCGTAAGAATGAAACTTATCACAGATATCGCTTATGCCAGAGCCGCCGCTGCTGCCCGGCACGAACAAAGACTCTCCCAATTTTTTGCTTAGTCTCCCGTTTGTCTTTTATTCGAGTTTGTCTGGGGTGAGGCGGCCGCTTGTATAGAGCTCGCCTGCTCCACAAAGTCGGTTTACTGTTTATTGGGTGGCGCGCAGCCACAGCCGCATGGCCAGTTACATTACACTTACACAGGCTTGGTCGCACCAGCACAACAGATCTCCATTATCAATGGAGTCTCACTTCAAAGAAACTTGATCGAAAGACGTCATAACAAGCGCTGACTTGCTCTTATACTTGCAGTTTAGCGAGACTCAGCAGACGGTGCCTGTAAAAAGCCGACAATAGAGGCGGTCACGGCTTGAGTTTCTGGGCTGTATCTCATACTCAGTGCAGGATAGGCCAGCCATACTCTCGCTCTAACAGCACGCACTTCGTACAATAAATCAGGCGATAACATAGACACATGGACGGGAAGAACTCATCAAGAAACTTACTGAAGAATATTTAAGCAGAAGAAAAAATAGAAAGTTTGATAGGATTACCAAACCACAACCCAAATGTAGACACCGCGCCGGTTTCAATCGGCGGCTGCGGAGTGCCCTGCTTTGATATTGCAAGCGTTTCAACAGCAGAGGCGTATAATACTACATGCTTTCTATGGTGCTGGTGTCGAAGAAATTTGGAAAGAATGAGGGCTGCAGTATCTAGTCCATTAGCTATGTACTGGAGCTGTAGAAAATTATGAATAGTTTAGTATGCGTTTCTGCCCTTCTTTAGCCCGGAACTGGTTTCGGAAATTGTCAAGAAGTAGGCTACACATATAGATTGATGACATTTATATACTGATATAATCAGTGTTAATGCTAACCTTATTGTACGAGAACATACAGTATAATCAGGGCATGAATGATGTGTCTTTCTCAATGTAAGTTTACTGAATGTCAACGATCTCGAGAACGATTTCAGTGGTGGCGTAATTATTGATATTCTACCATTAGTTACGTAAGAAAACTTTTATACGGTATTTCCCCTAACGAACGAAATAGGTACATTGGCAACTCGAGTTTCTTACACTTATCATTCTCTGAATAGTAAAATATCACAATAAAGGATTAACGTATCATTATTTGGCACACTGAGCACCCTTCTTGACGGCCGACTTAATATCATCAATGGTCTCGTCGCCGCTAAGACGTTTTCTAAGTAACAAAGGAGCCTCAAACAACGATCATGCAGTTTATGGTGATGCAAGGAATGTATTCGTCAGACAGAAACATAAATTGCTTCACGCAGGGCAACGGTTGGTCACAAGTATCGAATATTAGAGCAACAGATGTTCGTAAAATTATTAGAGATCTGAATATTCAGTGCACACATTATATCGAACTTTCATCAAGCTGCGTGAAAACTAATGTATTTGCAAAGCATGAGCCATCAAGTAATAATATCAGAGATTTGCCAACAAGGCCAAAATCTAAAAAAAAATTGAAACATGTACGTTTGAGATGTGGAATCGAATGGCCATGGATATAACGTAGTAGTATAGCGATTAAAGCTATTAAGAATTATAAGACAGTATGTGTTAATGGAAGAAAGCATCAAGAAGAACTTTCCAGTGAGTGTGAGCGTCGGCAGTATCTTTTAGCACGCAACAAGGAAGGCTCCGAGAAAATAAACAAAAATAATGGTCCGACTAATGTGGTCACAGGCCGAGAAAATTCAATAAGGAGAGAGTGTTACTTGGCTGTTGCTTGTTGGGCGCCGGGAAAACCTGGCCTATAGCCCTACCATTATAGGCTGTAGGAACATTACATACTCCAAACGAGCTCTACAATGCTGAAACAATAGGCAATTGCTACAGTACCGGACACATGTCCTTACAGAATATTTAACAGCTATGGGAGACTGGCTGAGGGGATTCTAGTTTGGAGGCACTTTGCAGTTTTATCTTGGATTTTCCTGCGTGACGTTCGACCAGGCTAATGAGTGTCACTGTTGTTGCTCTGAGCGGCATTTCTTTGTGTAAATTGATGACTTTAGATCGTAGACGCACTCTAGCTGGAGAGCAGGGCAGTTTCGAAGTACTGTATAGATTTGTGTAAAGTCTTTGAACAAAGTTTGTGTTTGCTTTGATTCCATTTTCCGCAACTAACTAACATTTGAGTAATGTTATCGATATTGTTTGACAGTTATCGAAGTTATTGAAATTAAGAATAAGTTAAGTCAAAACTATTTACTGTAACATTCTTGGTTCAAATGGCGATCCACCTTTTAAGACCAATGGTGGCATACTACACCATCATAGAAGTAGTTCCATTTCTTGCAGAAAAAAACTTTATTTTGAGCATAAAAAAGTTATGGCGGAAACAAGTAGGTTGCAAGGCAAATTTGCAGAACTACTTCACTACTGACGGCTTCTTTCCGCAGCAAAAGTGTTGTCAGTGAACGACACTACTCAGTAGCTATTGTCTTATCAATAAGCAAAAACTACCAAGAAAATATACGGCTGCGCAACTCAATATTAAGGCATTACACCAAACAACCAACACGGCCTAATTCTTAACCACTGTGGCGGCTAAGAAAAGCAAAATAATATAATTCAATTATATAGGTTTTTCAATATGCCAGGCGCTAGAATGCAGAGATTATTTGTACTGAAGGATTTATACTGTTCGTTTTGGAGAATACTTAAATTTATGAGCCGCTGGTGAAGGATGATAAGTAGAAGCGCTCACTGTCAAGCATCCATGCGATGCACCATCTCGATTTTGGTTCGAAAACTCTCAAAAGTTCTATGATCTCGACCAATCAAACATATGTATCCAGTGGATATGTCAAATTACGTCACTGCTCTATATATGGTCAAAGCTTCAAGTCTAAGCATGCGAATAGGCCTCTGTTGATCAGAAACATAATGCGTTTGTGATCAACGTACAACGCGTGCTGCAATTCCAAAAAAAAAAAAAAAACTAGAAGGAAACCCGATGAGGCGAGCAACGCTGCACTTCACTGAGCCTTTCCGTAGCTTCTGAGAGCCGTAATGTACAGCATCCGATCGGAAGCAAAAGGCACATTTCTTTCCTTTAGAATACGACTCTTAAGGCTTCCTGTAAAATGATAGCCAGAAGAGGATCCACGCAAAAGCCTGAAAAAAGACACCCTCACCCTTCTCTTAGAATAATTTGGTGTTATCGGGACGGAGTGAAACTGCCATTCTCTAGAGTTCCGAGGGAATCCTTAAGAACAATATACGGCGGGTGCATCAGCCAAATGCAACAACATGAACCTAAGCTGCAAGCTTCATCCACCGCTCAATAAGGCTCACACTACTCATGGTACGGTTTGCTAGCGCACTACGAGCTAAAGAAAACAAACGTATGCTTTTCCTTCAGGAAAGATGTAATAATAGACGTTTATACGCTCAACACCCTACAACATATGGACTTCTTAAATACAGTCGATCGTTTCATCAATTTATGAGCTTGTTTATTATCGGGGGAGGGGGGGGGAGGAGGAGGAGAGTTTAATATTGGAGATTTACGATGTGCATTTGCTGGAATGTTTCATGATATTTAAATGATGTACGCTTAGTAGCTATCCTAGTTACTGAAGTATAAATTATATGAGCAATAGAGACAAGGCGAACAATAATCTGCCACGCATGCATATGTATCACAAATCCAAACTCGGTATATATGCGTGACTCGTATGTTCACAGAAGCAGCGAACTTATAACTGCTTTGACTCCGTAAAAACTCACTGGGAGTTAAAAGAATATTCGAAACCATAAATGAATTTTCATGGGACAGTGATGCAGCGTTGAGCGCAGCGGCGTCGTCATGTGACCCTTGCTACACGCTAATCGCCAGCCGTCAGACTTGTTTGATTTGCAGCAGCTTTCCATCAGACGACAGCGAGCGCACGTTGGCAATAACATTAAAAGTTATCCAGTATCCATTAGGTTGACGAGTCACAGAACTGCTGGCTCTGCTGTCCCTGCTTTGATTTTAATATGAAACCCAATTGCCATCAGAGGATTCAAAGCGAGTTTAATTTGTTGCTCTTGTGACTGATTGAAAATAAAAGTTACCTGTACATTATAGACTTGCAAAATTTCCTATGCAAGCTAAATATGTTCAATTTATGTGTGAGTTTAGAGAAGATCAAAGAGAATAATTTACAGCAGCACACACCATTCTCCATAGCTTACACACAGGCTGCGTGTTAGATAATTTCCTCGATTTCACCCGTTAAGTAATTTCTTCACATTTATGAGTTAGGTAATTGAAGCGCTTGCACGTGTTAGCGGAATTACACGGTTTTGTGAGTCTGGAAATTTGCATAGTTTTAGGTGTTAGGTGGAATTGGTGATGTTCCGAATTATTTGAGCTGAGTGCATTTGTGACATTTATGTGTTGGGCGCTCTGTCTACTTTAATTTGCTAGTTGATTTACTCGCTTCTGCGTGTTATGTGCTTTGGGGATATATTCATTTTTCCATGATGGGTGATTTACCGTTTTTTATGTGTCATGTGAAGTGTCCATTTTTTATGCTAGGTGATGTATTGATTTTACGAGTCGCATGAATTGTCTGCTTTTAGGCCCTAAGAGCTTCACTCGCTGGCACTTGTGACCGAGAGTTGCATGGAGCAGCAGCAACAGCTGCAGCAGCTGTCTCCTGGAGGGGGGCAGGTTTTCCAGATCGAAAGTCAACCGAATCATCTGGATCGTCAGCTGGACCTCAGATCACAAGCGGACCCTGCAATCAGGAGTAATGCAAATCCCGCGTTTGTCAAACCGAGGTCACACTATACAATCACACGCTCAAATTATGAGCGGACGTTCAGCTCGCACAGCGTCCTTATTAATATACAATGAAAGCTGGTATCCAAGATACCCCTGTTAAGTACTGCACTCAAATTGGACGACGTGTTATCAGAACGTATGTAGGAATATCGAGCTCGCGATTATACAGGCATTATCTGCACTGATTACGTCTTCTACTGTGCTTAAGATGCACAATATCAGGCGAGGAGACAACACTGAGGCTGCAGAACTAAGTATACGGGCTTGTCTTTACCAACAAAGGCACACGTACAGTAAGGCAAAGCAGATATGAACACTACCTACAAATTTATATCGGGTATATTTTCCTGCTGAGGCAATTATTTTGGAGAAATATTGCTAATTGGGAGACACGTTAGTCACAAGAGCATTTGACAGAGCTACAATACAGAGCTAGCACTGCGGTGAACTGACAATTAAATTCCAGAAAATGCGAGAGCAACTTTATAGAGACGATACTCTGAAAGAACTATGCTTGCAAAAAGACACTAATTGCTGCTTAACAGTTCTTCCTATTAAAAACAATGTCTTCGTACATAAATGAAGACAAAAAGGAGCTACAAAATTCAGTGATTAGCATGAGACAAGTAAAAATTTTAGCTAACTAGCAGCGCTGAGGGTGAACGAATACTAACTGAAATATTCTATAATTTTATAAGAATTGTAATGACGAAGAAATTTATTTTTATTTCTCAATTTTAGTGGAGGTGCCCATCAAATCAAGCGAATCGCTCTAAGGAGTACGGCTATAGTAACAGTTGCTACATTAACTATAGAAAAACGATTCTAGAAAACACTCACTCTTTTTCGGTGCTAGAATATTGCGCTAATTTTTCAAGACAGACGCATGGATGCACTGCGCCTATTTTTTAATCAGAGCTCGGCAATGCTTCCGAGCTGAGCCCATATTTTTCCGCGCTACCCCTTTATTTTTATGGAATTTTTGTTTCATATTCCAGGGAGCGAAGTTTTTTCGCCGGCGGGTGAGAGAGGGCGAGGCGAGTCGGTAGAGATAGCACAGAATGCAGCCTGGCACGAGTCGGCCGACGCACGCACGCACACACACACGCGCGCACTCGCCGACGCGCTAAACTTCTTGGAGGGTTCAGCGTTCTTTTTGCTAGCTAACTTTAGCACAGGAATTTATTAATGTTCTATTGCGTGTCTTGTTAAATAGTGGCCAAAGTTATGGTGCTGAGATGAGACCAGCTGCTTAGAGCTTGATTTATAGGCGCCAGATGTTCCTAGACAAACAGAACCTTAAAGACATTGCTGCAGCTTGTTTTGTTCATGATATTTGCTTTGTGCGTAGGTCATTGGAGCTCTTTGCCAGCTGCACTCATTCCCGACAGAGCAAGGAAACATAGAAAGTGCACTAACGTTAAAGCCTATATTGCTCAGCAACTTATGCCATACAAAACATGCGGATGGTCATTTCTATCAGGTTTCGCAAATAGCGATGTTATATTTCAATGAAGAAATTAATGTGCCTTGCATGTAGGTCATCACATGTGTATAATCAGCACCTCATATCTGTAACGCGTTGTACTTTAATAGTTAAAAGATGAATTCTTTCGTAATATGTGGAACTGAGAAAACCTTACGTACAGAAAGAATAATTTGTTGAGGGAACAAAGCTAAAATATTATAAACAGTTAATCGTACAAGCATAATTCCTAACTTTCTACTTGTTTTAGGTCACTTATGGATTCAGGAATGATTTGTGAGTGATATAATTTATTAGAAATTGCTTGGAGAAACGAAACATGTATCTAAATGTTTTATTTTTCAATAAAAATTCTTACTCTAAGAGATAGCGTATTGGATTTTGAATTTCATTATTTTTAGTTCACTTTCAGCTCAGTAATATAAAATGTCAAGTTAACAAAACTGAGCATTTTTGACGCAATTTGCTTTTTGCATTTAATCGATTTGATGAGCACCACTAGAGCTACTCGTGGGGTGTGTGACTTGTAAGAAGAAGCAGCAATGCATAAAGTACCGCTCGTTGTTGGGCTTTGCCCGTCAAAAAATGAGAATTTTACCTAGGAGAATTTGTCATGCGCCAATTGTGTTCATTGAAGAGTGATTTTATCAACTCACAAAATCTATATTAGACCACCATAGAATTGGCGGAATAGATGAGTTATAATAAAAGAACTGTGCTCACCCATCTTCAATCAACCGGACAAGTTAAGAAATTCAGCTCTTATGTGGCACATGGCTTGAACAGAATCAACAGGAATCAGCGCAGCATGAATAACGCCAGTTTGCTCGCTTGCTATCGCATCGCATAACATTGGGTCAGAAGCAGCGTCTTCTTCATCGCATTACCACAGGCGATGAAAAAGCAGAGCCTGCACGTCAATATGCAGAGGCGTAAAGAAATAGCTGAACACAGAAGAAAAGCGACTCCTCGAGCAAAACAAGACCTATTCTCAAAAGATCATATTAGATTAGATAGGCGGCAGTAGACGGACCAACAGGCTCATTCCCATAGAGAGACCGGGACTTACGCCTCAGCCCTCTATGAGCTATTGCCGTTATGTTAGTAGGATATAGATGACAGAGTAAAGAAGAAGAAAAAGAAAAAAAACGAAGATGTCAACCACGAGTTGATAAAAAATGCACGCAAGTGCAATTCATATCCACTGATCTGCTGAGCTCAAGAGTTTGTTACTCCTGGTGAAGGATGTATTCTTAGCTGTGGAGAATGTCTCTCCCAATGTACGTCGAGACGATTTTTAAACGCGTTGACTGACTCCGCACCAACAACGTTTTGAAAAGAGTTTATTCCAAATTCTAACTATGATATTCGGAAAGAATTGCTGACTCAAGGTTGTTCTTCGGGCTACATGCTTGAGTTTTTGACCGTTGTTTCGCAAGCGATCATTGAGGTCTCTTTCAAAGAGCCCCGTTGTAGGTATGTCGTTGAAGCCATTCAAATACTTGAATGTTTCTATTAGTTGCCCCTGAGTCGTCGTTGGTCGAGAGAGATCAGACCCAGTTATTTTAGGCGACATTCGTAGGGCTTGTTTCGCAGCTGAGGTATAAATTTTGTTGCTCTGCGTTGCGCTCTTTACAAGTTATCGATATCTTTACACAGATGTGGCGACCAGAATTAAACAGCAAATCCTAAGTGTGGTCGCACTAATGCCTTGTACAAGGGAATGATGATGTCCTTGGACTTGTATCCAATTGTTTTTGTGATGAATTCCAGTACTCTGCTAGCCATTTTCACACTCTTAAATTGCTGACTGTATTGAAATTTGTTTGTAATAGTTATTCCCAAGTCACGTTGTTGGTTGACAGCTGCCAATTCTTCCCCGTTCATTTTCAATTAGGTTAAGGCGTTCTCCGGCCCTACATGCATTACTGAACATTTGTCATCTGCCACGTTGTGCTCCATTCCACGAGATGGTCCAGGTCTTGCTGGAGCTCAGCGCTTTTCCTGACAGGATGACATAGTTTAGTATCAGCCGCAAATTTACTGATTTTACTACGGATATTATGATCGAGATTATTAATGTAAATTATGAACAAAAGTGGGCCAAGCCCGCTACCTTGTGAAACCCCAGATGACACCTGCGTCCAATCGCTTGTCTCACCTTCAAGCATCACTTGCTGTTGCCGACCCGTAGCCATGCTCGGATCCAGCGTAAGTATGTAGTCTCTTTGAATGCCATGGGCTTCCAATTTTTTCATTAACCGTTGGTGGGGACTTTGTCAAAAGCCTTTTGGAAGTGTATTGTGCGTATATATATATATATATAGTGGGACTGGGAAGACTTAATCTGTTACGAAGTACTTGAGCGTAACTAAGCTGTAAATACATAGTACCCCACTACCCTCAACAACTGCACCAACGCAACAAAGTAACGTAGCAAAAATACCGAATCGGCGAAATGCTGCTATTCTACAACACGGCAACGCCCGTCCTCGCACTGCCTATACGGCCGACCCATGTCTCCATTCGGGAACTCAGATAGATATTATTTCCACAACCTCTGTACTCGCCAGACTTGGCACAATAAAATTTTAATTTCTTCGATCACTTTCGAATGAACTGCAAGGTGTATCGTTCAAGAATGTTGGGTAATTGAGCACTTGGTTGGTCGAATCCTATAGTTCACAACAAAGACATTTTTATCGCGAGGTATCGAAATAGGTATTAATTGAATGATGGGTGGATGTCATTATCAACAACAACAAAAACGGAAATTATATTGTCACAAATTATTATACAATTTATAATGTAAAATTCTACTTTAAAAGGTAAGAAATGTTCACGATTTATTCCTCAACGCAACAATTAGCTCGATACCTACAAAATAAGAGGTTACCCAAAAGCAGCCGTACTGCATCAGAATATAAATTATGTTTCCTGCGTTATTTGCAGATGGAGGCTTCCTGCATAGTATAGTAGGCTTTCGAAGAAATCATGTTCGGCCTACTCTGTATATAAGTATAAACTTTTTCTACGACAATAATTCATTGAGAATTTTTTTTTTTTACTTAAAAAGTATTTTTTAACGGAAGAGGTAAGACGGTATAGTGTGGTAAACAGAGGAATAGACTTTTGGTCGTCATTTCAACGCTGAAGGGGAACGAGTAGCCACGAACTGATGGCGATTATGTTTTACTGAACGAACGAACTTGCGTTAAAAGTTGCTAACTGCAAAATGTTGTCTATGGAGTCACCGCTAATTCAGTCCGGCCGAAGAAGAAAAATACTAAAATCTTAGAGAATACAAAGCCAATTCTTCCTTCTTCGTGTTAGGAGCATTTAGCAACGCACATATTCGATCCGCACCTACTGCGCTCGATCACATACACAACCGTAATAAGACATGACTATTAATTGTAAGCCGTAGGATGAGTGTATCCAAGGAAACGTTCAGAATTTTCCTACAGAAAACCGAAATGTAGTCATAACCTGTTACTACCTACATATATCTGCACAGTATCAAACGTTGCCGTCACTGAGAGAGTGATAGGTGTGCTTAGGTTATGATTTTATATTGAAATGAAGGAAAAGAATCTTACACAAGCTACACATAATGTCAACTATATCCGAGTAAATTGAGGTGCACTGAGCTGAATAACATTTCCTGATACGGTACGTAATCGTATCTTCGTACACCAGCTGATGTAGAATAAAAACACTGGAACCTCTACGATCAGCATATCAGACGTAGATAATGTACTAGAACCTATCAATTCACTACAGCAGCTAGGTATGTGGCGCTGAAGCTGTTGGAATACCTATTCTATATGTAACTCAATAGTTAATTAGTGACATTTTTGTACTGTACATTATATTATTTTTGTGCTTATATTTTGTATTTTATAAACAGTACTTTCTTCCTCACACAAAACATAGGAAAACAGGAGTAGCACATTACTTTCCTCTACAAAAAGTCCATCTTTCGCACCTGGAGGCTCATATCTTGCGTCAGGAGAATGAAAAAATTTATTGCAAGCAAGTTATTACTTCCTAACCATAAAGTTTTATTTACACTCCCTTTCGTTCTGTGTCCCTATGGTCCACACTAAAAATACAACAGACTTTCGAAAAAATAAAGTTATTCTAGATGTTAGTCGGTGTGAGAGTGAACGTAGTAAAATATTGTTTTTTCTAATTACATAAGAACACTTAAAGTACAGCGACTGCACTGTTTCTTATACATATACAGGTCTCAAACCTTGTTATCAGGATTGATTACATGAGCAAAAACTAAAGCATTTGAGTCTTCAATCTAATAAATAAAAGCTTTTTGTAATTTATTGTTCAGAACACTTTCATCGTTCACGTCTTATAAAAGTCTTCGACTCTGTCTGCAATGTAATGAATCCCATGTGCATTTATCTGTGTGTTCGTTTATCTGTCCATTTTGTGACACGTCGCTTTAAGAAAATAGATAGGCAAAAACTTGGCCAGGTTGATCATTGTGGCCATCCTGTCACGCTTCGTTGAAGACAGAAAGGCAGAAACTAGACAGGTTGCAGATCATGGAAAATTGCAATCTTACATAAGGATCCACTTCTTACTTTGCTAATGTTGAAACCCAATTAATGGACAAGCATACAGTTTCTCTAAGCATCTCTTAGCAGTCGCATGCTTCACAATTTGTACTCTCTGCTGGGTCGTCTCACATGCACATTTCAGTTTGTCAAAGCTCGCGTTCACGCTGAGCACATGATTAACAGAAAACAGGTAAGCTACCTGTTCTTCAGCGTACCGCAGGAAGACAAAGATATGAGGATTTCTTTGCAGCATATGTTCTCTTTCAATTTGATTTCTTCTCTTAACGAAACAGTTTCCGTTCGAACAAGAAGTTTCGACCTATATGATATCGACGAGTGTCTAGGATACCGAGCTCAAATTACGCATTAGGAGTGGTACTTGACTGAAGGCTCAAAAAGAACTGCTTTTCAGGGTATCATGGAAATTAAGGAAGGTTTGCACTGCTCAGTATAATTTATTCTTAGAATTTTCATTTCTTACGTTTGTTCATACTGGCAGTTGTAGTGTATCATACATACTGTAAGCAAGTTAGTAACAAATTAATGATGAATGTATAAGAACCATTGCAAATATTCTGGCTGTCATATTTGACGACTGGGTACACTAGTTTTGAAAAATTAAGAGTACAGCAAAAGTGGAAAGAGTACTGCGAAACTCCGGTAAGTACCGATGTATCACATGTACATGTGATACATCGGTACTTACCGGAGTTTCGTTGCAAGTTTTTTCCTCCTAGCAGTCGCACTTTTCTAAACTCATTCACAGAAACATGACCTTAGTAAAAACCAACCACTGTAAGTAAACAAGAAATCTTATAATAAAGAACTGATGACAGACGTAGCATCGGGCGAAAGTGCCTAAGCTTAACTCGTTCAGAATAAAAACTGGGACCACTTCATCACCGGTACTGGTCGTACATTAATTAATAAGTACCAGGGTATACACTTATGTGGACCTATACATCAGCAAATTTTGTTATATTTGAGCTCGACCAAACAGAGTAATTGTTTTGATGTTTTACAAAGGACTGAACTCCTGACTTAAATCTACAGTGATTTTAATCAGCACTCACCATTGCGACTCATTATCCGTGTGGAACTCGTTAGTGACTCGTAAGTCGCTTGTTTGGGTACTTACCGCCTTCTTAATGAAGGAGACGAAGCCGTATCCTTTGGATTTGAGTGTATGGGGGTCCCTGACAACGCGGCAGTCCCTGCAAATAAAAGAAGAATGTCATTAGTTCAGGAGCTGTAGGCTGCACGGCGACACTGCACACAGATCAGTAGTTCGCTTAATGCAAAAGTGATAGTTAATGCAATATTCTCTGTGCAACTACACTGCATACTCAAGGCTGTAAGAATGACAATATCGCTAGAGCTGAACGCTCTACATTTCCAGTGCACGTGTTTCGGCGTTCTCTTAAACTACAATAACAGAATAAAGCATGGAGATAAAAGAGCATGGGCTGATAAGTTCAGAGACTTATTATAATTTGTAAAGTTTTTACACATGAAGATGAAACTTTTGGGCCAACTAACCCTAGCATTACAACATTGCGGGAAGAAATGTGTAGACCAGAGGGGACTCTGAGAAAGTATCAACGTAATTTAGGCACAAGTCAATGGTCTTAGAGCTTTGCAGCTCCGCCATGTAAGTCGTGAAGTTTCAATGGACGGAAAGCAGTGGTTTAAAAACGAACATTATGAACTAAGTAATAGCTGTATCCTGCATATACATATGTAAAGAAAGCCAACGAATGCACCACTATAAAAGGGCATGTGATTAACGTGACAGCAATGAACTTTATTCATGGATCGCTAAAGTGTTCGCAAAGAAAAAAAAAAAAGTCGCGTCCCAACTCCATGATCAACGTTGAACATTTGGTAGAGAAACACATCTCAAGTTCGTAATACCGGCAGCATCTACGTATGCTGTTATTTGTCACTGTACACTGTCGCACATAGGCACCTTTACAACGCGGTGTATCCGATTCCGCATCATGAAAAATATGATCGAATTTGATAAAAAAGAAATAACATTACTAACGTACTGAATTTCCTACTATAATGAAACTGCGCGTGAGTGTTTCATGCATAAATGTTTTGTTCTATTAAGTTTAACTTCGAGTTTGGTTGCAGTCTAGAGTACAGCATCAAGAGTTGCTAGAATACCAGCGTGATACAGTACGTAATATTGATAACTGCATTCTGAATATTGATGTACGTGATTTCAGTAGAATCACCGAAGCCAATACGTTGCAGTGCACTGTGTTATACAATAACAATAGAAAGGAAGATACATGCAGATGCTCATTAAAAAGAAACAGCAACTTATGAAACTGTAAATTAATAGAATAATGTTCAGTCGGACCCACATTAATATTTATTAGCTTTTGCGTGAAATTATTTTCGTATTCGAATAAAATCGATAATAAACAGAAGAGCAAAATTATCACAAAATACTCATCTGTTACACCCTGCACTTCTCGAAGGGCCGATAACGATAATTTTTGCATCTTATTTCTATAGCCGAAAATAAGACACGGGCTGCAATTCTCTACATCACTTCTAATATGCGCAACAGAGCGTGGCATTCCAGCCACCTCAGTTCTGTACAGCCGTTTTGCTTTCGCAAGTTTTTGGCGCTATGAGTGTCGGGGGGAAGACCTTCCTCCTGTCTCCAATTTCCCTGGTTCGCCGGCAAAAACTTTGTTTTTTCATAGTTTCTAATTTTCTTTTCAGCGGGAAAGAGTAAGGAAGAGGGTGCCGGAAAAGAGCGGGAGCTCACAATGACCGTGAACAAACACTTGGGACCGCTGAGAGCCTCAACCGAAGCAACTAATAAAGATACCGAAGGAGAGAAAATAATAGTTTCGGGATTGCAATATTATTGAGAAATCTGTAGAGGAAACAATTAGATGTTCCCCAATACAAATGATCTCAAGGGGCAAAAAGGCACAGATTCAAGTGGCAGAGTAAAAATTAATTACGTGTTGTATTTTAGGAACAACGTTACTCATGACCCATCTACCATATGATGTAGGTTAAGTCATTAATAAGCTACAACGGCCTCGTGGCGCAAAGCCATCACCCGCGCCCCGCGTTAAGAGCTGAGTCAGGAGTTACCAATTCACCGCAGTCATTTTTGATGGTCAGCTTACTCTAGATTTTTCACATTTTTCACATCTGGGTCAACCCACCTGACGGCTGAAGAAGATTGTGATGATGGTTCAACTCCTTCTGCCTCTTTTTGGGTGAACAGACAATGAAACCGACATACAACGTAAACCGAAACATTATCACTTCTTTTCGCTGCGCTCGCGGGTGTTAATAAGTGCCGTATGTGTGACAGTTAAACAACGAATTATATGACACGTTCATGACAATTTAGCCTATTAGTTTAAAAACTAAACGCTCCTTGCAAGTTTCACTAGCGGTACAGAGTTAGAGTTCTTAAATATACTGCAGTGAAAAAAATATCACAATATAGGAGAAGTAGAATGGGGGCACAAGGCCGAATAAAAGGAAGATTTACTGCGAGCGAGAATTTAAGTAAATGTACGGATTACGGAAAAAATATATGTCACGACTTACATTATAATGTAACAATAGTCGTAAAAATTATAATGTAAAAGGTAAAGTAATGTTGCCCTCTCCGTACACCCCACGCAGCAAAGTCGCATGCACAGGTTCAGTCTGCAGACAATTTCCTTCTCGGACCTAGAGCAGCGTCCGGCTGCAGCCGAGCAGATTGTCTGCAGTACGCCATCATAGAAGTAAGACTCATATGATAACTATCAACGACAGAAATGCTGACGATGCTCTACCAAGAACAAATACCTTCTTCGCTCGCTTGGGAAGAGAACGTGCGATTTCGCAACAACGAGTGATGCAGCACACCTAACCAACGCTCCACTAGCGCAACCGTCTGTTTTTACTTTAGTATAGGAATTCAAAATAAAGTTCTCTGCGTTGTTCGCCTTTCTATTTTCTGCTTTGTACTAGTCATAATAAGTCTCCTTGTGCATCTTTTTTTTTTTATGCAAAGCATTTCAAAGTACCAAAACTGCGCAGGTATAGAATTTTTAGAGTAAAGAGTGTGCGCAAAATTGCACACAAGCATTACAGTTCGGATTTCTAAGTCAAGTAGCAACTGCATAAATGAACAGAGAAGCAAGCCCTATTGCTTCTAGTTGTTTCCAATAGCAATGAGTAATGCGAAAATGGCTATAAGTAAAGTCGTTTTATTAAAACTTAGTGAGTTATCAGAGAATACAATTGATTTTCTCTGACCATCGCATCCATCATTGGAAGAACTTTGTAAAACGTTCATCTGAATTTTTTTGGCCCCTTTCTAAATTTTACTGGAATGGTCTTACGAATAGCAATTTTCGATTTACTCGTACTATTTTTTAAAGTTCGTCTTGTAAATAGATTGTCTGGTGTGTTCTCTAAAGACGCGATAAACGTATGTACTTATCAAGTCATTTTAAGATGTAAATATCTTTCAAGAAGTTACGAATAAACAACATCATCACTGCATGTTTGCTGCTGTTGACAGCTAAATTCTGCGGAAGCCAAGAAAAAACAGATTTGTTTAAAGAGAGAAACATGACAGATAAGGCATGTAACGTATTCGCTGCTACCAATTATTGGCAAATTAGAGAACACGGGGGAGATGCTTCTCTATGCAAATGAATGCTGGGCAAAAGTTACGAACAGAACTTGGTCACATTAAGCAGCCCCGGCGAAGCTTTCAGAGACACAATAAAAACGATGGAGAATCAATTCAGTGCAACAAGGAATTGTTTTGGTGAGGCGCAAGAGATAGAAAAGGAAATCCGTTACGTACGCCGCGCATTAAGTAGTCAAAGTACTGAAAAGCACTTTTTCAGCTTTTAATTTAGGAATAGCATACCGGTAGTTTATTTACAGATCTCACCACGAATGCTGTTAGCGTCAGACCAGAAGTATAGATGATTATATGTGCTGCCTAGTTGCTGAAATACAAATTTTAGGAGTTACAGCCAATGTATGACATGGTTTCGTCATGGGCATAATATGACGCAAGTGATTCAGGCCATATTCAGTAGCAAAGAGATTTATTACAGGTGTGAACTTTTTAGTCACACCAGTAACTTAAGTAGATTTAGGCCTCCACCATACAGTGCCTTATAGTGAAAATGATTTCGTTACCGATTATTGTGTTTTGGTTTCTAGTTTGTCCAATGACAGCAACAAAACTTACTATAAGTGAACTAGACGAGGTAGCAAAAAATCTAAATCAAAGACGTCTTTTCGTAGAAGACGTACCGGATATCCTACTTTATTACATAAATGTAAAACATAAACGTAGAAATTGGTGAGGTGACTCATATGACCGGAGAAAGTACGAGCCGTGCAGTACCTCAGAACAGTGTACTTTACAGTAGAGGAAAGTAGCTAAACGATATAAGCCATAGAACTAAGATTCGTTTTATGACGTCAGTATAGCCATGCTGTTCTATCCGAACATGCATCATGTTGCTGTGGCATTGTCTGCAGGCAATAATGTAGCGTAGCTTTGGAGAGTACCCTAAGCGGATCAAAATTCAAGTTTTGCATTTCTGGAAATAGTGGATTTCCCCTTCGCAGAAATTAATTCCAACAGTAGTATTTTGAGCTGCGTCACGATTATTTAGAACAACATTTCGCTCCGTCTATCGACCGACAGCGAAGATTTCACTTAAGGCCGCTTCCCACGACAGCAAAGAAACCATAAATGTTCTGTACAAATCGTTGCATTAAGTTGCTCACATATAGTTGTACTATCTAAGAAATTGTTGTATTGCAGCAGACTAAAGCGACTGACATTGACTCTCGAGGCCACAAGCTCGAACCTCGCTCCCAGCTAGGCAAGTTCTTGGCAGCGATTTATGTGATCGGTCAGCATCCGGTCTGCGTACTGCTGTGGGTTTACTGACCTTTCCCAGCAAAAGGGGGGNGGTAGTTGGGGGGGGGGGGTCACTGATTGTCGCATGGAGCCTTCCGCCACTAGTACCATGGCTATAGACAAGCTGTGGTCGACTGCAGCCGTATACTCCTCTAGGGCCTGTTGGCCTATATCTGCAGCACGAACCAGTGCATGAGAGTTTTCCAATTGGGGATTCTGTCAAGTTGACTTTACCTTTAATATCAGGTGTTGTTAAGTTGAAGCTAGATAGTGCTAATGGTAAAGTTTGGAATATGTCTCTTTATTTTCGACGAGCTTAAATATACAAGAGCGTATATTTTAGAGCGCACAATGATCAAGGACATTGCAGTCCGGTCACAAAAATCTTATGTTCCAAGAACCAACCGCTTCGGCATGTTATGCTGTCATGGGAAGCGGCCTTTATAGGAAATAGTTTCTTTTGCGGAGTGGCGGCTTCCTCATCAACACCAAAATAATAGTTACTCTTTGTAACGCGCGGGGCAATTAATTCGTGCATGCATTACTTTGAGCAAGTTTGTTTCATATTATACTTAGCTATAGCACGCGGGTTCTCATGAAAGCATAATGCTTTATTAAATAACAGTCGACAGAATTAAAAATTAACGTTTCGGGAAACATCAAATTCCCATCTTCAAAAATTGTAACTAAAAAATGACATACAAAGGATGACTAAAAAAAAAAAAGAAAATTTTACTTGGTAAGAACTAAGTCGGGACAGTGTTGGTATGGAGGGACCTAAAAGGCAAATGACTACAATGCGAAACGAGGGTCCTTATATAGGCGTCGAACTTTATGAGAAGCGGAGGGAGGCGGGCAAACACAGTCGGAGGCAAAAGCGTTAGTCATGGATCGTGACGAGTGGAACGGCTGAAGACATGATGTTGAGGCTAGGTTTAGTTTTGTGAATATATAGAGATTCTAGAGTTCTAAGATCTATTGGATTAGAATAAGCTATTATAGAGAAGTCTTTCCTGCTAATTGGATGGTTGTTTTGCTCTGCATGAAGACGGGGAGCTGAATGTGCGGGTTTTGCTACTGCTCTCTGCTTGATATACCTAAATGTTGGTCAACGCGGGCTTTGAAATGTTGTCCAGTGCTGCCGCAGTACAGAGCTGAGCAGCTCGTGCAAAAAAAGACGTAAAGACGTAATGAGTAAGCAGATACTGTGGAATGAGAGCAACAAAGCGCTAAATCGTTACTTCTTTTCTACCGTCAAGAGCATTGACAGCTTTGCCAAGTTTAAACTTCTCTGACGGTATTCTCGACATCGACCCTCATTGTTCATTTCTGATCAAATATAAAGAATATCTTATTTTTAATAAATGCAATTAAATCATCGCTCTCTGTCTTGATTGCTCTATTATGCGTTCCCTTATCGACATTGTGTTTTCTTGTCGGACTTACGCATCAGCCATTAATTCAATTATTCATGCTTAATGTTACCACGGAACGCCGCGTAATATAATAATAAAGATTGCCAGGAAAGAATGAAAAATGATATGGCAGAAGATGGAGCTTTTATAGAGAAATTTATGTAGAGGAGAGCCTAGAGGTGTGTTGCAATAGAAATCACGATTGGTAGTTCTGAATGTGGATTGACTTTGTAGCGTTAGCATTTGATTTCATCAATTGCATCAGAGCATTAGCATTAAACAGGAAAACTCACATGCAGCGGTTATACAAATGCATTAAATTCAATAAGTCAAGTTTTCTGGAGAATAGTCATAAATTAACAATAGGAAAACGTCTGAAGGCTATCGTTCATATTAGGAAAATTATATTACGGAATACAACACCTGGTACAACAATGGAGAGTATATTTGCTGAGCTAGCAACGCAGCCGTGCGTGTTCCGAAATTTTCAGAAGCACCTCGCAGAGCTTAGGAGACTCTAAAACATAGCTATTGGGGTCTCGAAAGTGTCGACTGAACACTCAACGGACATGGCAATGAAGAGACGTATTCTTACACCGTGCCAAACAGGTGACGTATTTCTGTGTACTTGTACATCGCTTATGAATTTCATGAACTCATGTAGTTGTTTCTATATACACGAATTGTTATCGAGGTGGGGAATTTGATCAGTAAAACGGTATCTATTGTAATGTTCATCAAACTATCAATGCTGTCTGGTATCCTGGTTGCTACGACACCGATATTTAGAATGCAGTCTTACATCGCTTGTGCAATTAAATTGAAACTGTTTATAGTAAAATATGGAAACTCGATTTTGTATTACAAAGAGCATAGGCTGACCTTGAGTGATATAACTATTGTCTTCTGATCGTATGAGTGGGCAGCCACTATCTTAATCAGTTAGTATTACTATAGTAGGTGTATAATGCTCAGAGCACACAAATAGAGGTTTAAGTGCACATAACAGAATTCTTTTGTCATTCTCTATTATCAGAAGATAAATTCTTCGAAACGTCATTGTACTGAGTGCACATGTACGTAACGTATGATTCTGTAAAAGTTGAGATGTTCAAAGCAGATATGTAAGCAATTTTATGGGCAACTTGATAAATCACAGGCCAGTCGATTTTGCGTCAGCTTTGGAGATGATTGCACTTCATAAAATATTTACAAACAAATACTGCGCCGCAAACGATATATCAGCATAAACACAATTTTACTATACGACTGTTCAAGTTCAAGTTGGAAGCGTAGCGTTAAAAAAGGATAGAACTAATAATGTCCAGCATTTCGTTCTGCCGCTGCTGAAGCTAGACAGCTCTAGCACCAAGCTCAAGCTAGAGAAACAGTATCAAAATTTTTCATTTGTGTATATGCTGTTGCCGAGTAAAATCAGGATTAAGTACAAATTTTAGAAAGATGTCGTGGAAGTACAAACTTTCAAGAAATTTCGCGTATTCATGAGAGAAACCATGAAGACTTCGTTCATGAGCGGTTTGGATACTCACAAGTTCTTCAACTGAAATCATTATGTGATCGAAGTAATTTGACAACTGAACGAACGTCATTAGCAAAGTGTACTGAAGGTCAAATGCAATGTTTCCATTTTTTTAAATTTCTCAATAACGACCTTACATGTTAAACTCCCAGTTTAAATAAATTGGAATTACCCTTATCGCAAATTGAAGCAGTATTTGCTCGCCACATCCTAAAAGAATGTCACAAGTTGTATCTTACCGACTTTTCTCGCATGTAAAGCTTTTCTTTGGCGGACACCTCTCGATATCGGCACACAACTTCCCGATCATCGACTTATAATAAACTTGTGGCAAACAATGGCATTCCAACACGTATTTTCTTTCCCCTCCAAAGCAAATTGGCCTAAAATGCAAAACAAAGGAGCATTGGCGAAGTAGGATCAGCGGTGGAGGGATTGTGTGGTTCCACTCATGGGATTCGCTTTCCAGAGCAGCATTTTGTCGCTCGCCTAGACTATCGCGGACTAAGCTCTCCCCTCGCACCAGACTTCCTATCGCACAAATTTCTCGAGCAATTTCCTAAAATTACGTCTACGGGCTAGCTTTTAATGCAAGATTATCGGAAGAACACTTGTACAGAATATATAACTCGGTAATATTGAGCCATGACGAAGTTATGATAGTCCGGCAGGTAAGTAAAGCAACTTCCTGTAGTAGGTTTTCCTTCCAAATTTGTACTTCTTTCACTGTGTTGTGGCGTTTGGAGCGAGGGACTTGTCTTCTGAATGAGTTTAAGGAGACAGGACCAAGTTGAGCTGCTCGCTGGGCAATATATGCATTTAAATGGAAGGACCCGACGCCAACGCTATCTCACAAAATGCTTTCCTTTAAAAAAAAGTAAATGAAAATAAGAAGAAAGTGAAGCACAAGCGGTGGCAAGACGAGCGTTCTTTGCATTCTCGTGGTGGCTCGCCTTGCAAGATTTCTAGTTGATTTTTCCTAAAAAGTTCAGGTGCATCAGCGTGAACAATTACACGGCTACTGAATATTCATTTTCTGTGTGAAAGTTCAAGTCACTCAAGCCGTGCATTTTTTACAAATAATAAAATTTACCTACCAATTTAAGATGCTTTTGTAAATATACGTTCACCACTAGGAATTGCTCAATTCGTAATTTACTCAGTAATCTACATAACTTCTAAAATGTTTACGTCGGAAACTTATCACTGTTTGGTACGTTATACTTGTAAACATATTGTATTAGCGTGCCTATAAGTTTTTTTGTATCGAAAGCAAAAATATTCACTTGATTGCTGTACACTAGATGACACATGACTGACAGTGTATCTCGCTGTAACTGTTGAAATGGACGGTATGATTCGTAGGTGTCACTTCCGTACACGCTACCGAGCCAACATGGCCTACAGAGTTTAATTTTACTCTGGTTTTAAGTTCATCCTTTATATTATCCAAAGTAACCTAGGTTACGCAACGTTAGATTAGGTATGACAGGTTAAGTAATAAGACTTAGATTAGATAATATAAGAACGGGTTTCTAAAGACTAGGTCAGGTAATAGATTAAGTAGATCAGGTTTGGTGTGTTTAGTAGATCGCATAACAAGGTAGACTCATCAAGCTCAAAGGGTAATGTAGATTATCTATCAAAGGATCTTCCTGACACGTAAATCGCTTACGAAAATAGCAGCGATTTGTCCACAGCTGGACAGATTATAGCGAGGAAGCTCAACTCAAAAAATGTATAACTCGACTCTTGTCACTGCCAAGAAAGCAAGACTGCACGCGCATATTGGTCTCGGACATGGGTCCGGGATGTTGGTAGTCAGATATATCTCTAAAAAAAATCATATGTGATAAGAGTGTGAAATAATTTTCTGTAAACGGTGACCGAAAAAATGAGCTGCAAGTAGAGGAGTAGGACGGCAAAAGGGCGACTGCAGATAGTACATGACACACATTATGAAGCTATTGAGAAACATAATAGCTACACTGAATAGAGTGTTTGGATTTTCTAAAATTTGAAGACCGCAAAATATTAAGTGTAGATTGTAGGCGCTATAAGACTAGCTATGTAAACTGGGCGAACCGCAACGCATAAGTGGTCCATAATCTTTCCCAAGATATGAGTACTTTAAGAAACAAATACATTTATGTATAACTGTAAATGGTGACTCAGTAAATGGCAGCTTCAGAGCTCACCAAAATAATACAGTAAAAATTGAATACAACAAAGCTTTAATTAATCGAAAGCAGTTAACCAACTTGACTGCTTGCTGAGATACAGTAAGAAAGATTAATATCTTTTGGAGTATGTCCATCAGATGACGTCAACCAATTTATCTGCTTGTATTTCTCATCAACTTGTACAGTGCTTCTCAAGGACTCGGTTTTCTGCTCCTTACCTTCCATATCGACATCTCACCGTGTCGGCACCGCAATTGGGATAAGATTTCGTTACTGGTGCCAAACTCTTTGACGGTGCAAAATTCACGCAAAGCATTTTCTAATTTGGAAATTAAATACAACTTAATACAACTTAAAATACTAGAGCACTCTGAGAGCGCGTACCTCCGCAAAGCAAGGCGATGTTAACTAAAAATTCCTAATTAGTCCTGGAATCAGAATTACTTTTTTGTCATCATCTTCATAAAAATTTGTTCACTTGTGTCTCTTAAGAAACACTAATAACAGTTCTATTAATTTTTTTGAAGATCCGTTGGTAGTCTTTTAAATTATGATTTGAATAACACTAAGACAAACATATATGGTCAAGTTCATAAATGGACGACCGATAATCCTCAAAATGTGGTCAATTGTGCTTTCGAACATTTCCAACAATTTCTGAAAATTTCATTAAGATCCGTCAAAAACATTTTTAGTTATATTCGGACAAACATAAAAATAAACTTAAAGACAATCATGCACACGGATAAATAGATCATTACACAAATGCGGTCAGTTATTTTTCGAAGCATTTCCAACAATTCCTACAAATTTCATGAAGATCCGTTCATAACTCTTAGAGTTATGTTACCAAGCAAGAACAGACAGATAAGCAAAATGCAAGAGCTTGGAGGGATCTTCACCAAAACTTAATCATCTGTTCCTCTTAAATATATCTAACATCCCCTGTAGTTTCACGAAGATCCCTCCATAACTTTTTTTAGTTATTTTGCTGCCAAAGAAACCGACAAACTCCAACATAATGTAATCTCCTTTGTGAAGGTAATATTAACTACTATAATTAACTAAAGGGCATAAATTATATTTCCCATAGCAGTCTGTTATACGGAGTTAAGTTTCATCTACAACAATTCTGCAGCTTTAAGGCTAATAAGTCGTACCAATTAGCTATCTTGCTAACATCTGCTCTCCCTGCCCTCAAGGTTTTTGGGAGAGAGACTTGTGCTGCGCGCGCAGCGCACTCTTTCACTTTGGAGGCTGTCGTATGACGAAATAATCAGTTCTGTCGATGCTTCGTGCCCTGGTCGGCCAAAGTTTGGAATTTGTTGCCGGCATCGGCTTATGGTCGTATTGGTCTGCAGGCGTTTAAGTCAGCTGTTGATGGTTTTTTGCTGGATTTCTTTTAGCGGCGTTTTGGGCTTCCCGGTGCTGCAAGATGCTTCATTTGGGTTGTATTACCTGTCAGTGGGAGCTCAAGCGTGAAGTTTAATAATAATAATAATTTAAGGTACGGTCGAATCTGATGTTCAGAGAAACTTCTGATGACCCTAGAACTTCGGAAAGTGCAGCAAGTACTTCCCATTCTGAATATTTTGTGGATAAACGCATTGATTTAAACACGGTATGTTAATGAGTTTTAGTATAGCGCGTATCCATATTTCGCTGTACAGTAGAATTCTTCTCATAGGGAATTTGAAAACTGAAAATGATTTTGAAACGGAGACTTTCCAAAGAGGCAGAGAATATCCAGCTATGTGTCGGGAATTGTAATAGCGGTTGACGCCATGCTTGTGACGAGCAGGTGGTGTAGCAAAATGTAGTTGGAAATGCATGCTACATACAGTACAGCTTCACGCTTTTTCACGGTGCTATCTAAAGAAAACGTAGGAACCT
This sequence comes from Parhyale hawaiensis, assembly GCA_001587735.2. Taxonomy (NCBI): domain Eukaryota; kingdom Metazoa; phylum Arthropoda; class Malacostraca; order Amphipoda; family Hyalidae; genus Parhyale; species Parhyale hawaiensis. The sequence goes on along the minus strand of LQNS02015106.1, from coordinate 17,359,540 downwards.
ATTGAAAACATCCACACAATAGGACTTGTTTTCCGGACTTCTTTCGAAATGGAAACTATATTTCTATGGTGTAGGATCATATTACGATGCATGTTGCTCGTAAGAAATACAAATACTTATTGGTGGTGGAATTTACGAACCCTTTTCAAATATTAACTTACTGTGTCACAGTATATAATCACTGTATGCATATAAAAATTCAAGTTTTGTTGATACAGCAATTGTCTCGAAGAGTCTAATTATAGTGGTAACTAATTCTAGAGTTCCAAGAATCAAGTTCCTTTTGTTTCTATCTTCAAGTCGAGTAGGTCGATTTCAGAAAGCATCCTATGACGTTTAGAGAAAATTAGGCAGTTACTAATATAACACTCTGCAACACTGATAAACAGGCTGCATTTCAGGCAAAATCCATCCATAACTGTAACTACAATAGCACTGTTATTTGTTTCGTGCACTCCCTCACCGCGCGTAAGCTCAGAATATCGAACTTAATTACAGGAAATGTATACTTCTATATTAGTTAGGGAACACACAAGCGTTCATGCGCTCCGCCTGAAACTGTCTGGATCAGCTGCAAGGATGATGATAAGGAACCGTATCATCATCTTTGGATTAGCTGCATGTAGGTCGTCCTGTCCGCACAGACCTAATGACTGCGTGCACGATCTGGCGTCTATAGAGTACCTGCGCAATTTGTTTAATGGACGTTTTGCCTACCGGATGTTAACCTACAGACGTTTACTAACAGATAGTTTTCCTATGGACATCTTGCTTTCGAACAGTTAGCCTAATGTACATTATATCTAGAGATAGTTTGCTTATTGGCCATCCAGCCTTCAGACAGTTTTCCTAATTTACATTAGTCTTACACGAAGTTTGCGTATAAGACGTTATTCCTACGGACAGTTTGCCCGTAGCTATTATGAACTTTTTTCTGTAGGCAGTTTGTATATTGGTGTACGGGTAATTGACCTATTGGACATTATGCCTACGGGTACTATTCCTGCGAAATATAATACTTAATGGATATTTCGCAATGCTGTACATAGGATTGATATGTTGAGAGTGAATTCAATCAAGTAATGAGACCATTTGAAGCAAACGTCGACTGATCATCTGTACAAAAAAAAAAAAAAATCATACGTTGTTTGTGAGTGTTTTGGCTTACAATTTCATTAATTGAAATTAGGAATTTATTATATTGAAGCACTGCTTTTCAATTAGACGCCCACTCTTTCGATTCAAAAATATCTTCATATTGTTTTTGTTATATCCTCCTTACAGTTATTTGTGCTTGCCAGTCTTACGGGACAGACTTGGTGGCCGCCTTTTCGAAATCACTATTGACTTGGCACGGAGGGTAGTTCAGGGTGAAAATTCATGAATATCGTTCGTTTAGGCGTAGAAAAAGTTACTAGTAAAGTCCTTTCTTTGGTCGGGCTTTCTGATTTTTTTTCGGTTTTCAATTGATGATCATTTTTATTCATTTACAAATGTTGGAAGTAGGAAGAATACTCGATTGGAATGAGGACTTCTGGCCGCTACCACGTTGTGGGCCACCGTTGCCTACTAGAATTACTAGTATTTAATGGTATTTTCACTAATGAATAGATTTAAAGCCCGTCCAGTTGTAAAAGGTTACTTAGCAACGGTGTTTGTTAGTTTTTCTAGGATGAGGCATGAAAATTTCTAAACAGCGACCTTTCCCAGTCATTTTTCTTCCCAATTTAGCATTTCAATGGAAGTTTATAGCTTCAGCAAGGCCGGCTGTACATTATATATATGGTCACTTTTGTCTATTTCAAATAAATTTTTCTCATGTTAGCCAGTTGCATTCAAATTTGCTTTGTGGATCGGCAAGGGCATGCCGCAATTTAATGTTTGGGAATGTTTTCTATTTAGAATAAGAAAGTCTTTCATAACTGAAAATAAACTTGGAATCGGAAGAAATTGTTATCTTTAACAGTTAAAAATATTAGCCAACTGGTTAATAGTCAAAAGAAAGACTGTCGTTACAGGTGAACTATTAGCACACATAGTATCCGGCAGGAAGACTATCCGTGAGCATATGAACTGTTGACAGTCAGGAGATAGAGAATTGTTATCCATAGGCATCATGCTCAGCAGGTAAACTGCCTGCCTAGTGTATAATGTTCGTAAAAAACTACCCGTAGAAAAATCTTCTGTAAGTTAAATGGTCAGTAGGCATACTTCCTGCTACGGACTTCTTTGTCCGCTGAGAGTATAATTTCCACTAGCCGCAAAGCTACGTTTAAATTTTTTGGTTAATAATCATGTCCCAACAGACAATGGCCAAATAAAACACTACAAATAAGGTTCCTATCTCGAAATGAATGCAGTTAAATTTTCATAATTTAGGCATTAAATGCATGAGCTATTCAGATGACAGGATAAGCTTCGACTGGTGAACAATTTCGTCAAGACAGCAGCAAGCTAATCGGCTGCGGATACGAATAGTGTCTTGCTGTGGACAATTTACACGAGGTAGTTAGTGCAACTTCAGGGAAGCTGGGATATGCCGTAGAAGCACGAGATGTATGTAATGCGTGTAGGCAGCTACGCGATATGGAAAACTTCCACAACATCTGAGCTCATAGGGCTTGGTATCACGTAACAGGTTATTTGTGCGAGCTAATGTGCGAGATTTCCATTGTAAAGAACAGCGTCTGGTACAATTATGTACACACAATGCTTGTATCGTCTTGGACCCTTTCGTACTCTTCTCTTTAGTTAACGTCATGACCGTCACGCATGCGAAAGGGTCCAAGGAAGCTGTCGAAGAGCTCCACCATCTATAAAGTTTGGGTGACTCGTGCAATAGAAATGGAACACCAACGCACCAGTACACTTCTGCCACTGCTCAGAATTTGCCTCGCTTCTCCAATAGAGAATGCAAGAGCAGTTTAAAGAATTCAGGATCAATCTTGCCTCTCGAAGATTTGGGTCTCGACACAGAGATCGTAAATTTTTCAATTGCGTCAATTTCGCCAGGCAGAATATTGTAGAAGCGTTCATGGAACGCTCTATGGGTTACCTAAATAAACAATGGCTATTTCTCGAAAGAAGATCGGTTAGGACGCACTGACACTGCATCGTACTGTTCGGCATAATCTTGGCAATTGACTACGAATGTAAATTATCGACACAAGTAAGTTGTGCTTTGATTCTTGCTAGCATAAAAGATCTACTGCGTGATTCTATTACTGCGTATGAAGAATATTATTACTAGAACGATTTTTAGCGAACAGCAAGGACCTATATGCATTACTCTCAGAATCTGGAATGAAGTTGCTTTCTTAGAGGTAGCTACCTTTCATACCTGTCATAGGTTGATTGAAACTCTACTTGTGGTTCAAACGCTTAAAACTATGGCAAATTTCGTTTCGAAATTAAGAACCAGCAGAAATTAAAAAACCATACATGCAGTACATTAGATTATACGTTAGTCTAACCCACAGTAAAAATACAACACAGTGGTTTCAGCATAGGAAAAGAGGAGGGACATAAAGTACGTCTTAACGTACGTTTTCCAAAATGGGTTAATCGACCATAGAACATTGAACAAGGTGACAGGAGGTCGAAAAAATAGGAAGAACAGTAAAAAGACTGTCAGTAGATACATGTAGGAAAATAAAGAAAACAGAGTTGGCGGGCAAGAAAGAAAGAAAGATGTTCTGAAGGCGTTGCTATGGCTGGGGTAATCTCTTCTGAGTCTCCTGCACTCGAACTTAACTAATCTAACCCTATGCTCCGTGGCTCATGCAATGCTTCCGGGAAGAGTCAGCAGAGTGAGAATTACCATATGTAATTTGCTCTACTAAAGGGATTCTTATCACATTCAGGTTACCTTTGATCCATTGTAACAGCAAGTTTTGGCGACCAGCAAGATTTTCTACAACCCAGTAAAGTTCCAAGAAGTCTCTCTAACGCAAAGTCAAGTCAACATGAAACACAAAACTTACTATAAATTTGTCCCACTGGCGACGTTGTGTATGCGAACCTACCGCAAGGATGCAACGTCCTAACGTCATTATTACACTTTCTCCAGCAGAGGATGGCGATGCTGCATCATGTAAGGTAACTGCAATTCTCACTTCGAATCGATATTTTCTCTAAGTTAGAAAATATAAATGGGGCTTGAGAGCATAGGAGCCGAGACCTAGAGTGTCCTTTTAACTTTCGGAGAATTATTTACAAGGTAGATCATGCGTGCTGCAAATGATGCAGCTCGATGCTGTGATTTATTTGTGCAACACTTGCAGACAGAAGAATTGCCTCAGCAGATAATACTTCCTTAAAGTCGTTCCATGTAGCACCAAGCAGCTCATAGCCATGTATGCTCTGAGATTTCCCTCTAGACTTATTTGTACATAGGTTGCACTCTGATACAATTCAAAGAGGTAGCCACTTTACTTGATTACTTGTTGAACAACAGTAGTTTTTTGTGGCTAATTCCAATTAAATATTATTTTAAATGAGAGTACTGTCACAGTTCACAACTCTCTTGGCAATTTGAAGGAAATAAATTTACAAACCTGCAGTACTAAATCTGAATACATTTTCAATTACAACTCGAGCTGTGTGCAGCCTTTTGATGGGCATCGCGACCTCGGCGCTAAGGCTCCAAGTGGGGCTTTTGGGCGTTGCGGCCCTTTTGTGCAAAAATTCCGGCAGAGATTTTACGGACCAGCTGCCCCGTATTGGTATTACGGTCCTGCGGCCCTGTAATGCAGCCATGGCCGTAAGTGCCCACGATTGCGTAAGGCAACAGGGTTGGTGTTAGGGACAGGAAGAACAGAACATTTGGTATTCTTCGTAACTCAAAGTCAAGTGTTACAGCCGTGGGGAGGCTGAGATGGATACAAAAGTGTTCAGCACTTCACTCTTGTTGCCCTGCTCAACAAAAACGCTACCTGTGAACCAGTGTAACGCTGGTCCTCATGTCGCCACGTGCACCTACTTACAGTCCTCCTCTCGTGCCTGCTGCCGTTACGAGTAAGCATGGATTTACTGCGAGCCTGCTACCAGTGCTGTAACTTTGGACAAACATTTCATCCATTGCTATTTAGATGAAAGCGTCAAATTTGAAATTCCGCAGTATAAAGTATCGACATATTTTCTTAGAACGTATTTTCGAAAGACAATTAGACACGTGATATTACCTTAGCTTTGCCATAAAACCACCTATTTGAAAACCAAACCAATTAAATAAAAAAAGCACTGCACTCAATTCTAAAGTTCCAATGAAAAAAAAAAAAAATTCTATTCCCTATTTAAGCATTTGGGAGACAAGTTGAGGTGAAGAACAATATATTAAAATCAGCTAGCATTTCTGATTTCAAAATCAGTTCTTTTATGAACGCTACAATTTAAATTAAAACTAATTTTTTTAATGAATGTAAAAAGTCAAGCACTTCGCACGGATTTATTTCTAACTACAGTGAACAAATTTACATTCAAATAGAACTCCAGTAGGGCTCTATAGTTGCTAAAAAATTAAATTTATATATTTATTGACAACCTTATTAACGTTGAAACGTAAACGACGTAAGCATTTGCAGCGTTCACCGCATCCGCAGGGCTAACCAAATTTAAGGCGTGTTTGTTTGGGTGGTCAAAGCCTACTTGAGCCAAACCTGCTTTACTTGACTTATCCGAAAATTAAGACAAGAACTTGAGCTGCGTCACTATGACTCGTATTGCAGGTGGTACTTTAGCTGCGTCACTATGACTCGTATTGCAGGTGGTACTTTAGCTCTGTCACTATGACTCGTATTGGAAGTGGTACTTTAGCTGCGTCACTATGACTCGTATTGCAGGTGGTACTTTAGCTGCGTCACTATGATTCGTATTGGAAGTGGTACTTTAGCTGCGTCACTATGACTCGTATTGCAGGCGGTAGGAGCAGCCCGATAATATTGAGCCGATTGTAATCTCCATTTTACGGAGTAAGACTAAATTTATGGAAGTCTCACTCATAAGTAACTGATTAAGAGTCAACATCAGAAATTTTAAACAAGTCAAAGCCAGATCACCTGTCTGAAGACTCGAACTAGTTAAGCCTCAAAAGCCTAATGTTGCAGCACCCATAGGGTCGATTCGGCGCCAAAATTAAACCTTCGAGGCAAATTTGCCCTAAACTTCAAACAGCATCTTTGATTTTGCCGCTTTGAATCGCGTCGCAAGTGTTAGAAGCAACGCGATTACGTCGGAGCTGCTGAAAACTCCATTTTACGAAGCAAGATTGAGTTTGTGTGACTCTCAAGGGTCGGTGCCTCAGATTCAATTGACCGGGTCGCAGCCAGTGCATCTGCATGAAGTTTCGAAGAATTGAACTTACCTTTCACTTGATTTTTTTACCCTAACGAGGTCTACCTGCACAGTATAATTGAACTTATTTTAATGTAACTTGCTTCAAAACAACTAAATATGTGCATTATATGTACATTAAGAAATAGGCGGGAGCTTTTTTCCAACCGGGGCTTTTTACGGGTGGCTTTTTTCCACCGGGGCTTTTTTCCTACCAGGGCTTTTTTCTTACACCCAATTGAACGCCCCAAAGCTTTCAGGATTTAAAGTTTAGAAATTTGGAGGTTGGAACGAGGAAATTGGAGCCATACGGTGAAGTGTCATCTTGGCTACGCCTGAGACACGGCTGTACTTATTGCTCAGAGTTTCTTTGTGTCGATTCTGTAAAATTGATTCCAATCGTAACATTAAATTAGCACTGGAACTGAACGAAAATGGGTGCAGATGCAAATTTTCAGATACTATTTTAGACAGCTGGGTTCACTAGCTGCATTACATTGCCTATATCTTGGCGAGCTACTTGACCATGAGCTTTTTCCAGGAAACGTTGCAGTGCGCCACTCGAGCGGCCCAGCTCAAGCCTGCAGCCTCCGCATGCTGCGCGACTCGCTGCTCAGGTAGCCACCTGGGACAGGCGTGGCTGCGCTGCTGCGACTGTCACTAGCTTCACCGGCACTGCGCTGCAGGGGGAGTTCTAGGCTTTTGTTAAGCACAGGCACCTTCTTTACTTCGTCTAACATTAGAAACTATGGTTACAATTTGAGTGAAACTACCGTGTTCTGTTGCTTTTTGCAGAAAAAAATGAGTCTCAAGTATGTAACAAGAATGTATGGAATTATTACTCGGATACACTTTATAATAGATGCGATATTTATGGAACACTTAAGTTTTTATTCGGCTCTTCATAGATCGGCACTGAAGTGAAAGTAACAGAGCACATCTGTTGCAGTGTGCTGACACAAATTTTATTCGCTAAGCGTACCAGAGCTTGCCAGCGGGTACTTTCAAAAATTTTCACGACAAAACTTATACAGATCATAGTAATATACTACCTGCACCCGTGAAACTCACGGTCTGGCAAGGGCTTTCAGATGGACCTATGAAACTTTCACATTGGACCATGACAATGCCGTTTCTATTTCGCAACAACAAAGAGGTTCGATGTACATATGATATCTTACTACCAGCCTCTTTGCTGACAATTCCTACAAGCTACCTTATCTAATCTAAGTATACTAGTGGACCCTACGTGAAAATAATCTACATTTTTTATTAATATAGGCCGTTGCGGAATCTTCTCTGAATTGCTTCATGTTCTTAATTGCTCTATAGTCGTGCTGTCAACTTTAGGTCCTCTTTTCTATGACTTGCCTTTTCCAAATTTTCCAGCTCACGCTTGTCAGCAGCTTTCATTCACTTCTGTAGCCTTTCTACTTCAAGTCTTTTGAACTGTATCACATAGAGGATTCATCTCTCTCCATTCGTAGCACGTCTTCGCTCTTGAGACTGTAGTAGTCTCGTACTTCTTATACGTTCCAAAGCTTTTTTCTTAATTAGACGTGCGTGTTCAATATAGTGAGAGGCAGATGTAAGTCTTGAGCAAAACACTGCAATAAACTTGAATGTAACTCCAGCCAGCTTGTATACATACAAGCGAACTTAAATATGTGCTTCACTGAAGTGCTGAAATTTTTGGGCTATGAAAACTCGCACCGTCAGAGAACGACAGCGTGAGGGATGATATACGTGATATGGAGCTGGAGGAACACATGGTCATGGATAGAAATACGTGGAATAGCAAGATCTGCTTCAGCGACCCCCTTTGAACAAGGATAATACTGCTGTAGAAGAAGAGAAAGACAGTAAGTTAGAAGATATAGTTGCGTACTACAAGTAAAGAATCATCATCTCGTGAGTGCACCGTTGGTCATGTGCTGAATTTACGCGTCGTAACCTTAGAGAAAAAAGTTATAAAATCGGACTCCAGAAGCTTTATACATATTGTTCCGATTTCAAGAAGTGTTTCAAGCAAGACGTGTCTTCAGAAAAAAGGATAAGGATCAGCCTTCGCCATCTGCTGAAACCTGGTCATTTAGAAAATCTGCCGCCTGGCCTATTTTTCCCCTATCTTTTTCGTTAAGAGCATGGCACGAAAGATACCTACATATAAATATATAAACAAATAAACACGCGACAGTGTTTATTAACATATATTGTGTTGATTATGGCACAGTTAAAAGGCAATTTCGGTAGCACTTTTGAACATGTTCAAACACGGTTATGCAAACGCGCTCGAGTCCCTCAACTGGATTTCCCCATTGGAATTTCTTCCTATCTTATTCCCATAATATATCTTATACGTTTACTTCCCAAAGCCAAGTCTCTAATTTCCTTCTATATCTTATGGAAGAGCGTGACAAGAAAGTTAGGTAGGTACGGACGTACGTACTAGCGTATAAATATATAGATAGATAATAGTAATAAGGTGCCTTTGGCTGACTTTCCAAAGTTGAGTTCAGCCAGGCCAGCAAGGCTTTACCTGTGCAGAACTTCAGAGGGAAGCATTGGCTTCGCCACTTTGAATCGCGTTGCAGATGTTAAAAGCAAACCTATCACCTTTGAGGTGCTGGCATCTCCATTTTTCGGAGCAAATTGAATTATCGTAAATTTGAAGGGTAACTGATAAAGGTTTACTCCCTAAACTCGACTGAACTGGTCGAAGCCAATTCCTCTCAAGTCAAGCCAATTGGACGCAGCGCTGATTCGATTGGCTCGTCAAACTCGATCTAAGCCAAGCTCACTCAATTTAACTTATCCGGAACTGCTGACAGTAACTTCAGCCGTTTCACTTTCAATCCTGTTGCAGGTATTAAAAGCAACCCGATTATATTGAGTCGACTGAAAATGCCACTTTTACGGAATATGACTGAGTTCTGCGAGGTCTTGCTGGTAAAATCGATTACGGGTCAAAGCTGAGGGGCCGGAACCATAACACCGTGCTGAAGTTTTGGACGAGTTAGAATTCCAAAGCTTGATTCCGCTGGCTAATCGAACTTTCCATTAATTATGCCGGCCAATCGATGACTTCTTTCTCCTATCCAGAAGGACCAGCGTCGAGCATGACCGCAAAAATCTCAACCAGCATTGCAATGCTCGAAAAATAGCAATAGCTTTCCTGAAGTAAACTGAATTTGGGGAAAAGGAATCAGTAGGGACTCGATGCGGCAGGCTCAAAACAGCGGTACTTAGTCTTGTTTGAGGTACGGATACCCGGACGTTTCATATATGCTTTCACTTTGAGGGAGACGATAATTTTCATTTTTCAGTTCAAGTCTTAAATCAATATTTCATAAGCGCACACAGTGTGTGCGCGTGTGAATATACACAGTATATGTAGGTGAATGTGTGTTTGTGGGTACAAGTTTTGTTTTCCACCGAAACCCTGATATTCAATTGAATCCTCTTAAAGAACCAACTTTTCTAGGATAAATAAAGTAAAAGAAGTGAAGAGCCACTATGAATCAAAACTTCGTAAATGCGGGTTCACGTGCACTCTAAATAATCAAGGTGTTCTCTTAATTCAGAGTATGATTTGTTACGTTCTTGTAAGCACAGCTGTGCAGTGAGTGTGCATGTGTCGCCAAAATAATGTTCATTAAAATGACAGCCGTCTTGTTAACCTGAGAAGCAAGCGTCACTACTAGACTTTCGAATGTCTCTTCATATTTACATATAGGGTACTACAACTCAGGCAGCTGTGCCGCTCACTAGTTGCGTTGATGAAGTTATTACACTGCAGCTGAGGGTATACGTTCATACAAACCGTCAGGTGAGTGCACTTAAACATAGTGAACTGTTGGCACATGGTTTAAGCAATGGAAAAGCTGTTGCCGATAGACCTGTCCGTCATATGCTGAGGCACGTCTTTACACCTACAAGGCCTCACACACGCCAAGACGGTATAAAATTAACGCATATCACGTACCCAAAGAGAATTGCTGTGATTAGTGCGAGTGGTTCAGATTCAGAATAAAAAATATGCCTCGTTTCAGTGATTGTGAGTCTAAACTCTAGTCCAGGATCCATCGCATAAGAACTCGTCATCCATCAGCCAAGATTTCTGTGGCTTTGACAGGGTCATCTCATCAAAGAAAAAAAAGCCAATAGTCATTTCATACTTAGGTCATAGTTACTGTTTTTCAGTAATAGTTTGGTTTCGAAAACCGTGGTGTTCTTTTAGCTATAGTAGCGAAAAGCGTATAATGTAGTGTTACGGATCCCTTCAATTTAGTGGTCGAAGTGCCTTAGGGGTTCAGTATACAGATGAATCTGTTCATGCTTAACTCTATCGAAAGTTGTGCAACATAAAACTGCACTCCCCCCTAAGCCAAAATATGTCTAACATGCTGGTAAAATGAGACGCTCAACATTATCTCTTTCTTTGGGATATAGACCAGTGGCATATGCTGTTATCTATTAGGAAGTTAAGCTAGCACAATCGGGAATAAATCTCAAAGTGAAATTAATTTTAGAAATTTCCTAAGCGTTGCAAAACATAAGTTGCGAGACGTCTTTAAGTAGTATACTGCCGAGCGCTGTAAGAGAGCCGAAGCGCAACGCAAGGACGAAAGTAATCTCTCTAGCAGGGATATATTTCTATTATGCCTGCCCAGATTAAGCAGAAACTGCACGTGAACCGGCAGAGAACTGCAGCAATGTTGATGTCGCAGAAGTGCACACTTTGGCTTTCACCTGAGCAACAAATGGGGTAAGTTTCTCATCAGCTCTATACAGTAACAGTACGGCCAACGTGCGACCCAAGCATTGCCGTCCACACTCAAGAGTCACATTAACGTGTGTAAGCGGACGTAGTCCGCACCTTTTACTATATCATCAAATCAAGAGGCAATACGATGGGACACATCAAATACGTTTAGAAGAGTGATGAAAAATCATTGCAATGGTGCTTAGTGACGCTGCTCATACGTGCAAAGGTGTGCCGAAGCCTCTCGCATTCACTGTAACACTCCAGCTATGGCGTGGATGAAAGACTTTTGCGTGTTTTATGATTGGTTAAACGGTCGTGAACATAGAGTGCTGTTTAACGACAGCCTGCTCTTGCCTTTCAATGACGTGTGGACGAGGGTGAAAGAATGCAAGCCCGAAAGTGGGGCTTTTCATTAGCAATTTCGGCAGTGAACGTTGCAAAGATTACTTGAAAAGTGGGAGGCAGCGTAAAGGATAACGCATGTCGGTAGCGTTTAATCTAGCACTATGTACTGGGTTTGGTGTAGAGCGCGACTGGTGCTGGAGCAACCGAGTCATAAAACCAGACGGAAACGAGCCATTTATTAGCTCATTTATTATATTATTGCTCGTGTAGCGCTGTGAGTGCCATAACTCGGCCACATGGCGGAGTTCTTCTTCTTCTCCAGCTGCCAGCTCTGAAAACACCGACGCCTGGATCTCTTTTACGACTCTCTAATGAAGTTCAGAAATGGCCGCGACTCTTGAAAAATTCAGATGAAAATAAACCGTCACTCGCGACGCTGTGAAATAATTTTCAATAAGCAGAAAGGATTAAACGTCTGGTAAAAATTGTGCCTTCCACGAAAGAATATTCACTGCTGGCGGAAACAATTAAACAATGTGTTGCAGCTGTATGGAGAGAGACTAAAGCATTTCTTATATTTCTAAGATGACGACAGTTGCAGAAAAATTAGTAATCGCTGATCTCTTCAACATGAAGGACTCTGCAAGTATCACTAAGTTATAGAAGAAACAATGCAGAGTTGTTCAGTTTATGCTATATCGATGAATTTATGATGCTATGACCACTTTATTATTGTATTGGTAACTAAATCTTGAAGAAGAGATTATGGACACGCAACGTCGACATATCTTCAATTTAGAAAATAACAGTAGTTAGTGGAATATCTACATGAAGCAAATTTCCTCTTACTGCTCCTAAATAAATCCAGTTAATAAATCTTCTACTTTGTGTTTGAAGTTTTAATTATGATTCTCTGTAAAATGAAGCTAGGGCTTTGGATACAACAGTATAGCACTAAACATACATTAGCTACTGAACATTAAATTTTCAGTGATTTTGCAAAAATGAAACGTATAGTTAAATCTGTTACGGATGCGAAATTTTTATAACTCCGTGGGTGGAGACTTGAGAGCTTCTTGTAATACTAAGCTAGTAAAAGTATGCTTATGTCCCTCGATCTGATGTCCCGAAAATTCTGTGAATTTTTAGCTAGTTGTTTGGCAGAGGACCCTGATTCATTACCAGTGCCTGGTAGAGACTACAGGCTGCATTTTGTAACCTCGCGTGCAAATTACTGTGTTTAAAAGCAGACTCTCCCACCCGTATCCCAGACTTCATTGACTTTATGACACGCAGTTACTGAGCGGCAGTCGAAACGATTCAGAAATGGTCCCAGTATTGTACCAAAATATTTTGATGATGCATATTTTACTTGCAAGCGCTACCTGTGCACAGGGAAATTTTGAAAGAGCTGCGCTCTGCTAATTTGAATTTTTGCGACCAAGTAGTACGAGTTCAAGTGTGTTTTGGTAGCAACGTGCTGGTCAAAAATTTACGGAGCTGGGAAGTCTTGTCGTTTCACGATTTGCATGCACGTCAGTACTACAGCCGCTTCGTTGGGACTCGACTATTACCCATCATCACCGCCATGACTCCTTACTGCATCGCCCCACGGGCAACCTCTACCGCCCCCATCTACTGTCGCCACAGCAACCACCATGACTTCTCTACTGCCGCCACTGCCATTAATTCTTTTCTGCTACCATCATTGTTATGGCTACTTTACTGCCGCTACCGCCACGGTTCCCTTAGTGCTACTACCAAGGTCCGTTTACTGACAATACAGCCACCACCATCATCACCACGACCATCACGCTTCTTTTACTGCCATTACCACCACAACCACCACCTCCACTACCACTACCAAGGTTCGCTTACTGATACCACAACGACTGACCCCACCACCACGGTTCCTTTACTGCCACCACCACCACAACCACCACTACTACCACAGCCATCATTCCTCTACTGCCACCACCGCCACCACGGTTCCATTACTACCTACAACCACCCGGCTCCCATACTGCCACCACCACCACCGCCATGATTCCTCTACTGCCACCGCGCACCGCCACCGCAGCACCAGAAGGACAGTCACCGGCCTCGTAACTAAAATTTATCTCTCTCATTTGAGGCGGTACAATAAGAGAGGTACGTGCGCCATTCGGCCGGTCCCAAGAGCCACGGAGTGTTTCCTCTTGTCACAGGAGTCTCCTCTCTCCAGATATGTTCGTCATTAAGGCGACTATAAGGATGCAAGAGATGACTGAGCGAACTAGCATGTAAAGATCGTTTCCAACTAAGCCATGATGAATCTAGAATGAGGGCCTAGATTTATCTTCTGTTTATGGCTTCATTTGTTGGATATCTGATGTTCGGAAGGCCAAGCGCAGGCCCCAGCGCCAACTTATAGCAGCATAGCTAGAATTCCTGCTCGGAGTCACATTTTCTAATTAGAATTTTCGACTTGGCTATCTGCTAATCGGGTGTTTGGTAAGCAGAGAGCGGAACTCTCCGACAAAGGGAAGTTGCCGTCTAAACATTACCCTCTCAGATCCGGCATACAAATAACCTACTTCTCGTTTAATTCTCATGTTGGGTGTCCTTGTTGGGCGTTAGGACAGTGAGTTATAGATCTTGAACCGCAGAGCTCTGTTCATATACAGAGGTTTTTAACGACGAGACGAGTCAAGTGCGTACTGGACGTAAGATGGCGGTTGTCAAGTTGGATATATTCTTCTTGTACTAATCAATGTTGTGTATGGAGAAAGACTGCTATTGGTGACAGACAGTTAAAGAACATTTCTTCCAGCGATACGACTCTCTAATAGAAAATAAAACGCACAGGAAGCGCTGGAGTATTGTTTTTAAGCTACAGAAAGGAGCACTCATTCATCAATCCATGATGCTGTTCGTAAAACACATCAGAGTTTTCTGGACGTCTAAATGTCTAAACCCAAAATTCCTCTAGCCAGAAGTGACAATTGATCCAATTTGGCGATAAAATCGTGGAATGGTCGGGCTCTTTGAGGCCAGTGAACGGAAGTAAACTTCTTGGGATCAAACAGTCGGATATAGGAAAAATGAAAGAGCCTCGGCGCCGTCTTTGCTCTCCTGGCTTGCTATCACTGACGGTGCGAGCAGAGAGGGTCAAAGGCTTCTGGGGTCAAAATTTGAGACGAAATTTGTGCAAGTACTCGTGTAACATACAGTGGCTTCATACTGCAAAAACTATTCGTAAATAGTGTGATAACTATTTTATTTTATATTTTTTATTTATTCATTTGGGTGACACCCATATTTACACGGTACACTAGCGCACTCTGAGAGCTCATACCCCTGTCCAACAAGGCAATGTTAACAACAAATTCAAATTGATTATAAAACTAAGATTACCCCCCAAAGTATGGTCATTTTTGTTTCTTGACAGTTGTAATAGAGTTTCTTTAATTTTCTTGAAGATCCGTAAGCAACTGTTTGAGTTATGTTCTGATAAACATTTCGACAGTCATACAAAAGGGTGAACCAATCATCTTTAAAATTCGGTCATTTGTGTATTTTAACATTTCTAACAATTCTTGTAAATTTTTTAACAATACGTTCATAACTATTTGGGTTATGTTGCTGACAAACACAAAATCAAACAGCGGCGGACAAATAATGGGACAAACACATTACAAACATTTGGTCAAACACTGTTGGTAGCAGTCCGAACAATTTGTGTAAATTTCTTCAAGATCCGGCCATAACTTTTTTGAGTCATGTTACTACAAAAAGAGGCAGACAAACAAGCATACAAGCAGACGGCTGAAAAGATCTTCACCAATACTTAATCATCTATTCCTCCTAATATACCTCGCAATTCTTGCAAATTTCATAAAGATCCGTCCATAACTTTTCGAGTTATCTTGGTGATAGGCAAAGAAAGAGAGGAGCAGACTCGGCAAAAATATAACCATTTAACGGTGGTAATTATGTAACTTAAATACGAGAACTATCCAAAAAGAAGTGAAACGCGACGTAATTGAAAGCACTGAAGACCTTATGAACTGAACTGTGGCACAACGTAGCGCGTGTTGCATCCGTGACATCCGTGATGGAGCAACACGGTAACTATTATCAGTACGGTAACTATTATTACTAGCTGGACCAGTGAAACTTTCACGGCTTTGCGAGGCCTTTCAGACAGACACGTGAAACGTTCATGTTTTAGTATGGTAACACTACACCTATTCTTCAACACAGGAACGTTGTGTGATATATTAAGCCCATCCTCTTGGTTGATAATAATATCCATAATTCCCTGCAGTGGAATAGCCAGGAGAAGATCGTGGGGGACACATTCCCTCCCTAAAAAGTTAGACACACCCTTCACTGGAAATGAGGCCTTTGAAATAATGTTCTGCTTAGGGCCTAGCTTTTGTGTCTCGCTGCCCCCCCCCCCCCTCCCCCTTGAATTTTGCTAGCACTTTTAGTGCCCACATCCACATGGAAATTTTCCAGGTACCAACCCGTTCGTTCAGAAGAGACCAGGACATAAAAA
The DNA here is from genome assembly GCA_001587735.2 of Parhyale hawaiensis. Classification (NCBI taxonomy): domain Eukaryota; kingdom Metazoa; phylum Arthropoda; class Malacostraca; order Amphipoda; family Hyalidae; genus Parhyale; species Parhyale hawaiensis. The sequence goes on along the minus strand of LQNS02015106.1, from coordinate 17,343,554 downwards.
TTATTAAAAAGACCTTGCCCAGCTGCACAGGACTGCTGCCCGCCGCGTATCATTGGACCCGTGGAATATTTATATAAGCTAGCAGCACCCGTGAAACGTTCACGGTCTGGCGTAAGGCGCTTCAGATAGATCAGTGAAACCTTCGCATTGTACCATGGCAATTCCCCATCACCAGTACAAACAATACCAAGGTTCTATGTATGATATCTTATCCGACCAGCCTTTATGCTGATAATAATTACTGAAACTGCCCTTGTCTAAGTGGACTCGTGGGATATATTTATAAGTTGCTCTGTCTAACTGGACCCGTGGAATTCCTTTGGCTGCAAACCACAATACAGGTTCCCAAAGATTTATTCTTCAAAATTTCGGGTGTATAAACAGCTAGAGCACTCTGAGAGCGCATACCTTCGCCAAGCGAGGCAACGGTAGCAAAAATTTTAAATTGGCTTTGAAGCCATAATTATCTTTGTATAATAACAGCTTGTGCAATTTTCTTGAAGATCCGATCATAACTTTTTGAGTTGTACTGCTAACAAACGTTAAGACATACGTGAGTCAAACTTACAAACGAACAAACCGATCTTCACCAAAATTTAATTATTTATGTCTTTTAACATTACTAGCAACCCCTATAAATTTCATAAAGATCCATTCATTTTTTTTTTATTTATTGTGCTAACAAGCATAAAATTAAAAACAGTGACAAACGAACGAACAAACAAACGGATCATTACCAAAATTTGATGATCTACTTTTTATGATATACCTAACAATTCATGTTAACTTCATAAAAATCCATCCATAACTTTTTGATTTATGGCATAGAGAAAAGTGAGGAAGACAAACAAACAAATAAACGGATGGACATATCTTCACCAAAAGTTAATCATCTGTTCCTCCTAACATACCTAACAAACCCAGTAAATTTCATCCAAATCGGTTCATAACTTTTTTGAGTTATCTCGGTGACCGACAGACAAACACGACGAAAACATAACCTCCTTGGCGAGGTAGTTAGAAAGACCTGGCCTGTGGCCGAGAGATTAGTCACCAGCCGTATCACAGATACGCCAGCTTCCCAAACTCAATAAAGCTCGAATTTTCTTGTATCTATTTGTGATGAAGAGCGTGACAAAAAAGCTAGGTAGGTAGGTACTAGCATATTAATATACTACCTACCTACCTTGAGTTACCTTGAGAGTCTTCGGAAGAAGTCCAGGTGACGTTGCTCACGTCACCCCACGTGTGTGGAGTCACTCTGCTGGGTGTCTTCTGTGGTGCCGCAGTTTGCG
>LQNS02015106.1:17300231-17338025 GCA_001587735.2 Parhyale hawaiensis | reverse complement strand
CAAACAAACAAACAAACAAACACACAAACAAACAAACAAACAAACAAACAAATAAACAAACAAGCAAGCAAGCAAGCAAACAAACAAACAAACAAACAAACAAACAAACAAAACATAATAAAACAAAGCGAGACAAGACAAACAGAGCACAGTAGAGCAGAGCACAGCACAGCAAAGCAAAGCAAGGCAAAACAAGGCAAACCAAAATAAAACAAAACAAACAAACAAGCAAACAAACAAACAAGCAAACAAACAAATAAACAAAACAAACGGCATGACGGATCTTCACGAAAAGTTAATCATCTTTTACTCCTAGCATGTCTAACAATCTCTATAGATTTAGTAAAGATCCGCCGCTAAGTTTTTGAGTTATTTGGTGAAAGACGAACAAACAAACAAGAAACAGACAGACAAAGTTAACAAAAGTACAACGTCCTTGGCGGAGGTAATTTACCAAATATAAACCATTTTGTAGCACAGCCTGTCTCCATCTTTACTTTAACTTGAAAATACTCTCCTCCCAAAATTGCTGTAGTTTCATGGCAAAAAATTCATCAAGGTGGTTTTTAAGGCATCCAAGTATTCAAAATTTTACCAATAAAACTTCTCTGTGAAGACCGGAACATGTGCAAATCCAAAAGAGCAATATCTGGTGTGTATTCAAGGTGGGGTAACACATCCTAGCCAAGCTGCAACGATTTTTGTCTGTTATTCAAAGAAACTTGGGGTCTTGCATGATCCTGATGCAAAACAATATCTTTCTTGTTTTCCAAGTCTTGACATTTTTCTTGAATTACTGCTTTTAACTTGTCCAGTTGTGAGCAGTAATTCTCAAAATTAATTGTCAGGTTACTTATTAATTCCCAATCCCACCACACACATAGCAAAACTTTCTTAGGGTAAAGACCAGTTTTCGGGATGGCAAATGAGGCTTATGTCGTTAACTTCAGGCTCGTTTTCTCTGAACATTTCGGTAAACGATCAGTTTCTCAACACTGGTCACAATTTTTTTTTAGAAATGTGCCTTTTCATTCCGTTTATAAAGCAGATCAAAATCAGAAATGAGATCCAAAAGGTTCTTCTAGCTCAAGTCATTTGGCACCCAAACATCGGAGCGATTTGTGACCCCAAGCTTTACGAGGTGCTCTTGAACGGCGGATTTTGATAGGTTGTGCTTTCTTCAAATTCTTGGGTTGTGCAATATAAGTTGGTCTTAACTGATGACGACTTGCTCATCATCTCTAGAGGATGATCTGCCTGGTCGCTCTTCATTAATAAGGTACAATCGCCAGCTCGGAATCTCACGAACCACTTCCGTACAGTCTTTCCGATAAAGAATCATCACGGTAAATTGCGCATTTTTCTTTGGTTGCTTGAGTGGCATATTTTCTTTCATGGAAACAGAAAAGCATCAAGTGTCGAAATTTAATTGTTTATCTTCTCTTCTTAAGGCTTTAAGAATTAAGACAAGTTATAGGATCTCAAACCTTCTTCCACGAAAAGATTGCTTAAACTGTTTTCTAAACGAAGGTGTAGTCAAAAGATAAGTAGTAAGATGAACTACTAAAAGTTGGCGCGAACTATCCGGGCAACTCAATGAATGCAAGTATATCTAAACATAATAAATAAAGACCCATGTGTATATATTCTAATATAATAAAACACTTCGTGTATTTATTTATTTCGTGTCCGCTCATAAGGAAATAGGCGATAAATAGATCATGTTGCACATTTTGTAATTAAGTTACGTTTTCATAGAGATCGATGACCAGGTTGCAGAAGATGGCGAAAGTGGGATCCTTTCCTCTTTATCTGAATATACTGCTTGCTTGAAACACTTCTTGAAATCAGAACACTATATGTATATGCAGCTTCGGAAGTCCGATTCTATAACTTTTTTCTCTCAGGCCACGACGTATAAATTCGGCAGATGATCAACGGAGCACTCACGACGGGCAGTAGAGAATTATTTTACGGGCAGTAGAAAATTATTTATTCTAGCTTACTGTCTTTCTCTGTGAGAGCAGATTTCGCGTCAGAAGCCGAAATTTCAGCCCTTTAATGAAGTAGACATTTGAGTATGGAAGACAGCATCATGGATACGGTGCACTCACATTGCAATAAGCTGACTGGATTTGCATGCCAGTTTACTGAAGATTTTACTTTGGAAGACGCACGTGTAACTAAGAAAGAGGATAGGGAACGTATAAGAAGAACGAGACTACTACAGTCTCAAGAACGAAGACGTGCTACCAATGGAGAGATAAAGCGTATATGCGACACAGTGAAAAGAAGACTTGAAGCAGAAAGACTACAGAAGGGAATAAGAGCTGCTAATAAGCGTGAGCGGGAAAATGTGGAAGCGGCAAGTCAGAGAAGAGAGTAAACATCTAGTATAATAATAATAATAAAAGCGTCGTTCCTACCTTCGTGTGTTGCGCTCTTCTTCAGAAACAAATGGCTGGAAATTAGTTGTCATATGGTTTGGTTGTTTCCATGATACGGAAGATGAAGTCGAGCTCGGTTGCATGAACGTCTACGGTAAATTTAAAGGTGATACGGGCAATGCAATTGAACAATGCGTCACATATATATTTTCCTTGCGCACTGGCAGTGTTATATATAGCTTTCAATGCAAAGGAGCTGGTGTTGGTGCACCACACGGCCAGGAGTGAACGGGGGACAAATAGTGCGTTGTTCATGACTAGCTAAATAACACTTGACTTTAACAAAAAAGGTGATAACGATCCAACGGGTCACGGGCAGTTTAGTATACTATAAAACTTGACACTATTTGTTCATTACCGTACAATTTCCAGGGGTCCAACCTGAAAGGCCCCGCCAGACAGTGAAATTTTCACGGGTGTAGCTGGTATCGATTATTGTGTGAATTTTTTCACGCACGGGTCTACTAGAATATTGATATTTCTTAAAATATTTCCTGCCCCGTCTTGTATGGGATAAGATAGGCACAAATTCCCCCACCCAAATGAACAAAAGTGTATTATTAAACGAACACCGAGTAAAATCCACAATCCAGCAGAGGCAAAGTTGCTATTTACTTCAAAGTTCATTGGCAAGTAGCTTAAATTATGCTTAGAGCGAGGCAGGCGAGATATACTATATATACAATAACACTGTCTGTGCTTTAAATACTTGTGAGAAGGGAAAGACTTCAATCACAGTTGATATTCTTTATTAATCTTAATATTCGGTGTGTCGGGGTGACTGAACTCTATTTAAAACCTATCCCTGCTACGGTTGTCACTCTAGAGAGAAATTGCAGGTACAGGCATGGACATTGATGTGCTGACTGGCCTGCCAAGTCTGATTTTTATTTGTTTCTCTATACATTAAAGCTATATTAGTTGCTCTCAGTTCACAACGTGCAAATTACAAACTGAGCAGATAAACAACGAAGCACAGGAGAGGCGTTCTTTCAGGGTACAGTGAACGCAGAATGATTGTTTTCAGCTTGTTTTCTTCCTTTTAAGAAGCAGTTTTTGCTGGGGCGGAAAAAAATTTCAATGTACTGAAGGTGCATCATACCGTACCTAGGCATATAAGATACGTAAAGGGAAATTTAAGTAAATTCAGTGATGCTTCACTGTTCGCTAATATATATTTTTTCACACGGGAAAGAAGGAGTGTGCTTCTCAGATGGATGGTACAGAGAGCAGTCAGCTCTCATGACAATTTCAGTTGGCTGTTGCAGCATATGCCTCAGAGGCCTATTAGTGACGAAAGTATAATCAATGAGACAGCGTCATCTTAAGTGCCTCGCTGTTATTTTTGACAGCGAGGGAACTCTATTCTCAGAAGATAGTCATTTCAATGCATTTTACAATCCCATGTTAGCCCCTTCCTTCCCATCCTTATTACCTTGATACCTGTACATCATCATAAACCTTAAGCTGATATCAGTAGCTATTTTCTACTTCATAAATAAATACAAAAGTCTTTGTAAGAAATAGCGTAGCAGCCTCTATCATGTCAACCACGTACTCAGTGGTATTAATTATTTTGTAGTCACCTTCTATCTAAATGAATGGAGCAGGCAAGCACGACTTCCAACTATCAAGCAAAAATACAAACAAACAAGCAAATAGATAAAAATTTCGCTTCAAATAAATATAAACTTGTCAACTAGTAGCACTGTTCTGCATTCAAACATGAAATACGGACTCTGATCGCAAGTGTAATTCTTACGGACCCTGTGGTTATAACCTCCCAACTATTTCTGGCAGCCGTCGACTTCCTTCATGCTCCTCAAAAGTTTGGGGAAGTCCTCAGGGGGATTTGCTGCAATCAGGGACAAAACTCGCCTCATAATAAGATAACTTGCTCTACGCCAATCCCGACAGAAGCATCGACTCCCCACTATCCTGCCTTTCTATGCACACACCCGAAGCCAGAAATGCTGCAGAAGAGATTTTCGTTACGATATTATATTCTCGTCTGTTGTACTGCAGGTCAATTGAACGTGCTTCTGACAAAGCCATGTCGAGAATATGGTGTACGTGCAGCTGAATTCCGCAGTCATAATAATACTTGTAATTTTCAAGGCTGTGTAATGAATGACTATATTTCAGATTTGAATACAGACTAGAAGGAAGATTTATGCAAGGTACGAGCATTTGGCATACATTGAGGGATGATTTTTCTACAGATATATCGCTTTACCAGTAGGAATGGGCAGCAAATCGAAAGGAAACTTTTTTCGCACTAGAAAATTCATTCTAGCTCAGTCTTATTAAATACATATTTTTTTCTGTCACAAATTCCGCTGAGAATAACTCCTTATAACTCATCCCCATTGTTACAACTTATGTTATATTGTATCCAGGTGTGTTTTATCTTAAGACCCACCCCCAGGAGCTCTAGACAAAATACAATTGCATACAACGCAAGCATATTCGGATTATCTTGCAGGCAACAGATATGTACTGCAACAGTGGCATCAGATTTGGTTTATATCGCGAACACATAAGAGACCGTGTGTTTACTGAGGCCGGTTCAAGACCTGCCTACTCTTAATTCACAGTTCTAGGTGAGGCTCCCCCGCTTTATTTATTCAGGTTAACTCTTGGCACCGAGGCTCTGCGCACATTTCTATAATGCAAGACGCTAGAGGGATCTCTGTGGTCGGATGCAGGACTTTGGTATAACATAGTGGTGGTCTGCGGCGCCTCTGGCCTGCCGTGCAGCGAGTGCGAGGGCGCAGCGCCGCAAATAATCCAAGGGCTGCCGCTGTTCCTATGCTACAGCAGCGACTGCAGCATTTCTCTTCTTATTGCAAACTTCTCCGGCAGCGATTCATTTATGTACTGCAAAGGGACTCTCATTATTAGGGACTTGCACTGATGTTCAACAACATTTCCACCACAGCGGCTGTCATTATTACTTCTCGTGTTCAGTGATATTTCCACCTTCGCAAAATTATGCAGTATATATAAAACGCTTGTCAGTTTTCTGAAGAATTGCCAGACACTAATTCTCAAGCAAAGTGCTTTGCGTACAAGCCATCGATCAACTCAGGCTAATTGTCAGTTCTGAAATGTTCAGTTTCTTACGTGCATTTCCGGTTGCGCTTGTTTGGCTGTTGGTCTGCAGTCGCTGCCGTCCGCAGGCAGCGAACAGCGCAACCGCACAACTATAGTAACTCAAGCAAGCAACACAACAATATTATGTAATCAAGTAAGAACTAATACAATGAAGTTATTGAAAGACTGACGGCGACTATCGATTGTCTCATTGATAAAAAAGGTTGGCATGGAAATGGACTACTTAATAAAACTGCTATGATGCTAGGAGGTAACAAATGACCAAGTTTTTGTCGTGATCGAAAAGAAATCCTGCTTTCAGTACTAATAATTTGAGTTTTTCGTTCACATTGTGTAGCTTGGCGGAGGTATGTGCTCTCAGAGTGCTTCTCTACTGAGAATTGTTGTCTACTCAGCTTGAGCAGAGTACTCATACTATACGTAGGTATACGTTTAGTTGTATTGTTCCTCTGTGTGTATCTTCTACATTTTACACTTCATATTTTGTACCTGATACTCAATAAATGAATGAAGTTGGAAAGCAATTGTTTATACGAGTATGAGAGCCCATGCTGACATATTGCTGTATGGCGAGAAATAAATAAGCTGAAACACCGGAAAACATGATATGAAAAAAAGGTTACACTTGGTACCGTCAGCCAGATCTCTTCCACGGCCACAGTAGATTCTCTCTTGAGTGTTGGTTGCATATAGGATCGGTAACCTTTATATACCACTGGAGCTGTATGTTTAGCAGATTTCCTTTGCCGCACGGCATAGAATCACGTAGAATAATTTTCAACTAGTTACTGACACACACTCGTGTACATTTTCTTGCATAGATATATAACTGAGCAGCGGACTTGTGAGCTCGTCAGAGTATGGCCGGCTGCTGAGCTTCTCAGTTACCAGAAATTGACAATTGAAGGCTAAATCTACGAACACGGAATATTCGCCAGCGATTCTTACAACAAAGCGTTACAGAAAATGACACAACGTTGCACAAAAAAGGACGAGAAAAATAGCTCTAAAGTGAAAAAAACAAGGGATAGCGCTTAATGAACAGGCAGTCGGAAGAAAAACAGAATTTTCACTAGGGAACAAAGAATTAGCAGCTGCAGCAAACGCGCGCCCTCACCGCACCTCCGCTCGCTGCTCTGCATGATCTTTTGCATTCCATTCTTAGCTGCTCGCACCCCATAAGCTCACATCTTTCTAACGTGGTTTTATCAGCCATTATTGCCCTCCAAATAGCGTCAGCAATTACAGTTTTTTACGACGAGTAAAGTTTTAATTAGTTACTTTTGACGGCACCCTTTTTTGTCATCCTAATCATGCGTTAGTTTTTGACGGAGCTTTATCTTCAAAGTGAGACCATTGAGCCAATTTTGTGCTAACCTCATCAAATGTTTCAGTTGGAACGAGAGTTTCTTTCTCAGTAATTCCTCTCCAGAGTGTCGCTCGCTGTAACAGAGATGTTTCAGCCCGTCACTGTACAGCGGCGGTCTCAAGTATTCATGGGTGAGCAGTTCATTCCTCTTACTGTATTATACTGCATATTCGTTACACGTATTCATGGCGTTGCAGAGTTTGCTAATTCCAGCTAGTTCACAGTACTAGCGATTTGCCGGCCCGGTGTTCCTTGCAGAAAGGCACAGGGTAAAACACAATATACGGGAATTTACAATAGTCCAAATACTAAATAAAAACTACATTTATATACTTTGGCGGCTCTCGAAGTGTGATTGAATTCTCCTAAGAGCAGCGAAATTTGTGTATCCATAGAATTGAGTTTCCTCGAGTATACAAATATCTACATCCAGAAGGCTTCGTCACAGTTAGCGAATAATGTTCTCACTCTTCACTTTTCCGCCCTGAATCATTCAGTAAGCAGTAGTTACCAGGCAGTCATCGTCTCCTCCGATGAAAAATAGTTATCTTTGTTTGCTTTACGCCATCAATGAACATTCTACTGTGAGTTAAAGTTCCACAATACCGAATCCGAAAACTACATACTACGCTTAGTTTCTGTTCTATGAATACTACACACTACGCTTAGTTTCTGTTCTATGAATATAGCCTGCCGATCTATTTTGAGAGTAAGCTGACAATCGATAAACAGTCAGCGGTCGACAGCAAGTGTTGTGGGCGTCAGCCTCTTGCATCGCCTATTAATGCTGAATAATACTGTTATTAATACCGTGCATATTCAATAGCAACTGCACCTACATTTTCCGGTACTGAACAAAGTGAGCGTACGCTGACGCGATAACAAATTACGTCCCTGACAACATTTGGGGCCGCCGCGGCGCCGCGCAGAAGCTGAATTAGGGTTAAGCTTCTTCAGTAGGAGTATATTCGAACAGAACTATATTATATTCCCAAAATTGTTTCTATTGTAATAATTTTGCAAGATTGATAGTGTGTAACAAATTTACGTACGTACCAATGATAGTGAGTAGTAAATAATAACTTATGCAGCCCTGGCAACGTCATTGTTTACGAAATAAACATCATCGTTCAGCAGAGTTCTTTGTCTATAGTTTTTAACTGGTTATAGCTGTCTCTACAAATGCCACGGTCAACATCGTAGCGGCAGGTCAGTAACGTCAACATTCTAAATACGAATGGTACAGTCGCATTCGAAAAAATGATTTCACTAGCTGTGTACGTGAATATATTTAGATTCAGGGGCAACAGTGGGATGAAATGGGGAAAACGATGAAGAATGATTGGCCAAACAGGATTTTTTCTCATGCAATTTTCGTCTTAAAGAATAATCAAGGCAGACTCAAACAATGATTCGAATTATTGCACATGCAAATAAAAACCGCTTGCATCTGTGTCTAAAATACTGCAACGAGATCAACTGTTTTTATAGTCCTAGCTTCCTAAAATTAGATATGACAGAAATATTATCATAGATAATCCGTACTTTGAAGTGAGCAAAATACAGGATAGCTCTCTCTAGTTATTAGGCTACGCTTGTGTTGCTTCATCTCTCTCCGGTAGTCGTATCACTTAGAAGCCTGGGTTATATTTACATAGATACTTCCTTCCCTGTCCCAGTTCCGACCGAACACAGAGCAAACGTTCACTGCTGGACATCATGAATTGTTTGTCCATTGTTATCAAGATGCAGCGCCCGTGTTACAATGAGAGCGAGAGATGAGCAACCCACGCAATGAAGGAGTGTTGACACGCAACAACGCTCGCCTACGAATCTGCTCCTCTACAAAGCACAGCTGTGGATAAAAGTGGAAAACAAAGATTTAATATGAAATATTTTATTATTACTCCAAATTTATGTGAAATTTTTGCTGAATGCTTCTCAAACGAATGGTTTGGCTGCTCTAAATTTCATTTGCTGAATGTTTCTAAAACGAATGGTTTGGCTGCTCTAAATTTCATTTGCTGAATGTTTCTCAAACGAATGGTTTGGCTGCTCTAAATTTCATTTGCTCAATGTTTCTAAAACGGATGGTTTGGCTGCTCTAAATTTCATTTGCTGAATGTTTCTCAAACGAATGGTTTGGCTGCTCTAAATTTCATTTGAAACAAAGGAGAACAACATAGCTGCATCGGAGAAATATGTATTTAGAAAATGCAAGGTGCACGGAATTAAAGAACGACTAACGTCAACTTTTCTGCATATAGTTCTTAACAATGAGCAGGACTGTTAACATAGAGCATGATGGACAGTTCAGGTGAAATGTTGCACGCTTCCTGAAATTCCTGCCCCCATTGTGTCACTGTGGTTTGTTGTTTCCCTGTAACTGCATCACCAAATATTTTTCACAAGTTCTCAACGGGATCTAGGTCAGGACTGTGAGCTGGCCACGGGATAAAATGAACATTCTGAGTTAAGAAAAATTGCTTGCCCGCCTAATCGGTGTGATAGTGGTACTGCGGTGCATGAAAAAAGATGGTCAAGAAATTAATTATGTCCGAAATGCAGGCAACACAAACTGCTGAACAATAGTTTGTACACGGTAGCGCATGTGGGCTTTTCAACTTGGTCACGAGCCCTATGCAGGCGGCAGAGAACATTCTTCATACGATATGGCTTCCGTTGCCGAATTTAACAATCTCTTTCACGGGCTTGAACAGAAATCTTCCACTTTAGCGTCTCAGATGATATCGTTGAAGTTCAATTTAGTGTTTTCACTGAAAAACACTTTTGACTATATATCACCAGTCCATGTGAAGTGTTCACCAGAATAGGCAGACCTCGTTTTCTAGTTCTTTTTTATAAGCCATTGGTTTGGTACCAAGAGATCTCGCATTAAGCCTTACAACACGTAAAAGGCTGAGTACAATGTGCAGCAGATATTTGTGCCATGCTTACGATATTCAACTGACGTGCAATGTCAGCTGCTATTTCAAAACAGTCGATCATAGGAAGCCCGTGCACCACCTGATATCGACAGGTCCTTGTATTACAAGGACATCCTGGTTTCTTTGTGGACACAAACGAGCTTGTTTCATCGTGAAATTTTAATATCGTAGAAATTACACTTTTGGAAGCTGTTATTTGTCAGGTAGTATCGCAATAATGGTCATTGTCATTTAGCAAGATATCTTGCTGCTTGAGGGCTTCATTAAGTTAAGAACAGTTTGAAAGGCTCATAAATTGAAATATTTTAAAGTAGAAGCCCTTAAACATGGTACAAGTATTTGTTTACATTGAACTGTTGCTCGATGAACATATTTTTCAGTCGTTCCTTATTGAAACTCATTTAACTTGTTCGCTAATTTCGTACAACGCCTAAGTTGAAAAATAAACGTTAAAGAGCTGTACTATCATACACCATTTACTTTATAAGTAGTGAAAGATGTGAGCGCCTAAACTTTGGCCCATTCATTCGATAAATATTATTATCTAGCTATTGCTATAGTATGCCAGATTACGTGAGGCTCATTACTGTCAAAAAGAACCTTAAACGATTAACGACTCACCGAATGATACAACTTGTTTCACTAAGACGCCCTTACCTTACCTTGATCATTCTTAAGATGAGGTCCAGGTGGCGTTATTTACTTCGCCCATTTGTGCGGAGTTGATGCTGCATTTTGTGGCCAGTGGGGGGGCTAGAAGCGAGTTAATCCCACATTGTACTTAGCCGCTTACACTTTGTTTGTCTGGTACTTTCCCGAAATATGCGTAGCATAAGTTTTTAAAGTTCACAACTTCAATCCAGGCGGCGCTTCGAATGTGGTGGGGCATTTTGTTGAACAACCTCACACCCCGGACAGTGAAGCTATTAAAATATTTTGTGGTTATTGCATCAGCATCATTTTTGAGCGGAATTTGCACTTGACAAGTGTGACGAATGCGGTCTGAGTATGTGTGAAAGATCCTCCAGTTGACATTGATAGTAATTCCTTCTAGAATTTTTCAAGCATATATGATCATGAAGCGCTCGTATCTCCGTTGAAGGGAGTACATTAATATTTTGAAGTTGGGCAAGTCTTTTGTGATAGTTTAATCCTTGCATGCCTAGAATTTTAGTAGCGTACGATCTCAGGATGGCTTCGCGGCGCTGTGGGTCTTTCCGTTTCTGCGGTATCCAAAGAGGTGAACAATATACTATCATCGGCAGTACCAGTTACTTTCATAAAGTAAGCATTACGACTGTCTCTCCTGAAGAGAAAGTTGGAGGCATCTGCTCCATTTTTTGCTGAGGGTAAGAGCTCTAGCCACGTGATCCTGAAAAATGGCACTGTCCTGCGTTCTCACCCCAAGGTCTCTTAAAATTTTCTTCCTTTCGATTTCGCTCCCACCACTCGTCGTGTAGGATATTGACTCAATAAGGGAAGAGTTTTCCCCTGATCGTATCAGTTCAACGTTGGCTTCGTGAAAGATCATGTCAACCCAACAATAAGCGAAAAATGTTGGATAAATCTAATTGCACAGCCGTCACGTCTGCCACTGAATGTCCCTCTGGTAATATTCGCTGGTCGTCGGCAAATGAGGAAGTAACAGCAAACTTACGCTGGTGCCCCATGTCGATGATCATGATAGGGAAGAGTAATGGACCAATTATAGTAGCTACCTTGCGGTACTCCTCGGAGTACCGACTGTCGCTTGGCTGCTTTATTATTTTACATTTTGGGATTTCTTTATCAGGAAAGCTTCCACCTACCGAAGGCATTTCGCATGGATACCCATATTGGAGAGCTTGAGTAATAATGTTCAGTGGTTTGCCTTAGAAAATGCCTTTGCAGAATCTAAATAGATTATGTCTACATTTTCGCCTTGACAGAATAAGCCTAGAATATGTAGTGTGATAATGCTCTAGCAGCTGACGTGGTAGTTCGCTTAAGGCCAAAGCCATGTTAATTCGATCTAAGTTGGTTATTGCTCTCTGAATGTGGTACTAAGTGCTTCCTAAACACCATTTCAAACACCTTCAGCACGTGGCAAGTTAGGGAGACAGGTCTATAGTTAGCTGGAACCATTCTATTTCCAGCCTTGGGACTAGGTGAAATTACTGGATGTTGTAGGTGACTGGAATTATGCCTCTACCCATTGACATAAGGTGAACAGGATAAGAGATGCTTAGTTTATACATATGAAGGATTTTTGCAGTAACATCATCTGCTCGCGCTGCTCTGTTGAGGCTAAGTTTGTTGTCGGCTTATTCGATGCTAAATTATTGCAAATATTTCAAGAGCATCATAGAGGTCTAAAACCAATAACTGAAGAGTTGTTTTCCACATAAATGGCCGTAATTTGACTATGGAGGATGCATGGCACCTGCCTACGTTATTTTCGGGATGAAAGTAACACGGTGCAACCCAAAAGTTCCATGAATGTGTGTGCTGCAGGTAAAGTCTAGCTAGGACGTTAATACGCTTGCAAAATGGTACTTGACACATCCTTTGTGAGTCAGTGCCTCAAGCGGTTCACAGTCAAGCAACGACGATTCTCGTTTAGGACGGTGTTCAACCGACTAACGCCTGAAAAGCAGCTGTTCTTCGGAATACGATCCGAAAAAAAATTGTATGATGGCCGTCCATGACACGTGTACTACTTTGGGGCTGTCGTATGGGACGTGTCACACGATTTTGGGGGATGAACTGAATATAAGACGGATTGACGCGTAGTATGTGTGCGACGTCTGAGTGACGAGCTGTATTTCCGTAAAAAAAACTTGTTCTTCAACAGCCGCATTCACCCTACCTGGTCCAAAATAAATGTTTCTTATTCCCCAAATGAAAGTCAACCTAAAGTAACAAACGTTTGATATAGTTGAGATTCGAGAGGAATCACAAGTGCTATTGAGCAACTTTATAAAAAATAAAGACCACAGAGGTTTCAGTGCAAAGAAGAACAGACGAATGTGGTGTACGGTGTCCCAAGGGGAATAATTTCAAGTGACGGTGGTGCATGAGACCCAAGTAAGGAGTAATTCAATTTATTAATGAATTTCGGGAACCTTAAGGTACCACCTCGTAGAAAATGTTGAGCGCAGCTAATTCCTAATGGGTAGCACAGAACATTCCAACTTGACAAAATTAATGCACAAAATTGAGATTAAGTTTTCGTGTTGGCTACCAGCTTTCGTTAGCTCTTCGTAGGACTTTTCAAACGGAAAATAAAACAGTCTGTCGATCTGCACAGAAATATATAACGGGTTTGCTATTTCATGAAGCACGGATAAACTTACTCCATTAATTACTGCAGCTCTTAATTTGCGCTCTCTGCTTCGCCTATCGGCAGATATATGTAAATATGGTTACCAATATATAGAAGCAAAATTAACAGCCCGAGCAATGAATTATTTTTCGAGATGATTTTAGCATATGCCGCATTGACAACAAGCTCATCAACGTCAAACAAGGTACAATAATTTATTTCCAACAGAAAGTGAGGTCGTCTATTTAAGTTACATATACTGTAGTACCATACGTGCAATAAAATCTCAATATGTGGTCTAATTCAAAGATAATTCTTTCTCGAGTGACAACACACAGTACGTCTTCCACTCAAACGGTATTACTTTACGCATGCTCTTTTCACAAGGTTAAAACTGGTTCCGATGGACCTTTATTTACGGTGCAAAATATTACTCACTGGAGATCCCAGTACAAACGCGAAATGGAAAGATATTAAGAAGTAGTTCAAATTATTATGGAGCATCTGTGTGTAGATGGAGGGATCTGCTGTACTTCCGAGTTGCAGTTGTCGAGCCGACAATATTAGGATACTGCAGCAGAATTGTCACAAAGAATCGGTTTTACGTCACGATCTCCCGCATCTCCCTAGTAAGGATATCAGGCTTGGACGGTGCCCAGCTAATGCCAGGACTTTGCTTGAGCTTAGGCCCTTTATTCAACGGATGCTTTTCCTTCCGTGAACGAATGACGCTTGCGGGACTCGAACGCTCAACCTACTGATGCAGCAGCGAACGCTCTAACCCCTACGCCACGGCGGCACAAAGAGAAAACAATAATTGAACCAATGAAGTTCCATGTCCGTCGGAGAAGATATTTCAAACAGTGCTATTTTAGCTGAATAATTTTGGATAAAATTGAAGGACATTTGTTTGATGAATTAACAGTGTAAATTTCGCCTTTGAAAACAGCAAAAAACATGTCACGAATATGAACGTATTTTTATGTTATTTTTAAGCCATGCTGTTATATGTATAGTAGTCGGATTTAAATGGGAATAGACTTCACGACGCTATAGAAGTGAGTAAAAAAGACCAGCCGTTAGTTTGCCTGTATCCAGGCGTTAACATTCTTTCCCGTCATCGCCGAGCATGGCGCGCGCTTGCCTCCTTGCACGTATAGCAAGAAGTTACCAATGAGCAGCGGCGCTTTTTAGAGCACGAGAGCAATGGTCAATTTTACGATGTTCGGATATGGTAATACTATCGAGGATTCACTCCCCGCAGCCTCCATCAAGTGTTTATAGGAAGAAAAGCTTGGGTTGATGCTGGTGCTTCTGTTGCCCACCACAGTTCATATTGAGAAAAGCGGGGCCGTGCGGAAGAATATCCCAGCTTAACTGCCAACCGTAACACAGACGTGTGCCCCGCAAAATGTTGCCGTAATGCCATTCTCTTTCCATTTGGGGCAGCTGTGGCTGTGGGAGGTTGTAGCAACAATATAACGCATGCAAAGTAAGAACAACAGAAGGGCAGATATACGGGGAACTGAATGTTCAAATAATAGTATAATATTATGGGCTTGCGCGAAAATAATTTTTTGCTTGGAGCTACATATTTTTTTTTAGAAAAGTCCGATGGCGTACCATAGGGAAGGTTTATTGGTGTAAATAAATGCTAGTATGCTGTATAGGACTTGAGGGAGGCGCCCACTACGCATGCAAGAAAATGTTTTTGATACACCAGCACTTTCTTTGCTAAGTTGGGTAAACGATAAAGGTAAAAGGTAAAGCCAGCTTGACCTTGCCCTCCGCCGTGAAACCCACATGCCTTGGTACGCGCTGTAAACATGGGCCAACTAACGCAAGGAGGAGTAAGTACGGCTGCAATCGACCACGTGTCGTCAAGAACAATGGCACCATCGATTTGCGTCTCATCAACGCTCCACACTGCTCAACGACACAAAAATTGCTCACCTGACTTGGTACTCTATCCCGGCACTTCTATGCTACCAGTTCAGCACGCAAGGCAGCTGCTACCGTGAGTATAAGGAGAGAAGAGGGCAAACTCTCCACGACTAGTGGAAGATTGGTTATACCATACGTGACAGTATTTGATTGACTGCTAAGTCTCCCAGCTGACACCTGCTGCTGAGTGATGTGTGAACTCCAATAAAATATTTTCTAGTTAACAATGATTTTAAACATAAAGAAACAGTAATGTAAGAAGTGTATTTAATAACAAAACATTCAATTCTAAGCAGTACAGGTTATGGGTGGAAAACATACTTGATTATGAGCATTTGAAAGTCTTTTTGGAGTTGAGCCCCGTACTGCAGATTCGAGGTGTTAAATAATGCTTTTCCTTATAGGGCTGTATTGCTAGAACGACGAAAACGTTTTTCTTGATTGTGGATACATTCCTTATATTACTAAAAATAATCGGTTTTCAGTTGACGTTTCAAGCCTTATTAGCAATTATTTTATCAAAGTTTAGTCAATTAGCTTCAGGACCTACCTGAAATTTCGAGTGAACGGACTCGTACAGCTTGCCTGTGGTAAAACGCTCACACTCTTCGTTTGAGCACAGAATTTTTCCTTCAGTGTGACGTCAGACTGGAGTACATTTGCCTGACTAACATATTTTTCTACTCGTAGTTACTTTGAAAAAATGAAATTCACAGGTCACGTATGCATACATCTCGATTGGGTAAACCCCGATATGAAGCGTGAACTACTGTACCTATTTTGACGAGCATGCAAATGTTTAACCGCTGCAGTGTGTTGCTCCATCGAAGATTTCCCTGATATTTGGCAATACATCCCGCCAGTTGATGCGTGGACGGAACGCTGTATGCTTTTTTATTATTTATTTATTTATTAATTTTTTATTTTTTCAAAAGGATAGTATATTAAGAGCTGCAATAATATTTTCAAGCCGTATAGGAATATTTTGAAAAATTGGGCATATTTTGTTCTAATATCCTCTAAAATTATTCGTAATTTTTAGAGAGTAATTAAGGAGGATTTCGAGGATTTCGCGCGCTTAGGAAATTTTCCTAACATTGCCGAGAACTGTTCCGATTCTCTCTAAAGTTATACGTTTGTTAGTTAATGACCGTCTCCGAAGGTTCATGCTTTGTTTTAAATACGATCCTCTAAGTCAATTATATACTTTTGCGTTGTATATAGATATCCGGAGCAGTGAATATAGCAATCAATAGTATATGATTTACTTGAGATATTGTGAAATGCTTGCGCATCGCACAGCTGTGTATGTTGGTTTATTGAGTAGGCGACTTGTCCGCATATCAAGAGCACCGGACTGCACAGGCTGCCTCACCACACGAAAGTTTCTTTTTTGCTTGGTCAGGGTCTTGGGTTCGAATCTTTGCTGGTCCAGAGAGCGCTTAAGCAGACTTCGGTAAGCTTCGTTATTCAGGCTTAAGAACTATATTAATATCTATTGGCTTATTTACCTGTTTTGTTCCCCCCTCAACAGGTAAACGGCAGTGGGAACTTACGAGCTGCATGTTGGAGGGAGTAATGGTCGTAAATGCGTTCCTTAACCATTTCTTGCATAACGTTACGAATACATTACACGCCAGATAGCGTTATTCTTACGGGAGTGGCAAATCAATGCACGGAAGACAAGGCTAACGGCCGTAACTTTCACTGTTTCCAAAATCCTACCGCTGTTATTTACAGTGTCACCGATAAGTTACTGATGGTGATGTGAGTAATGTTGGTGACTATGCGATATCAGCTACTAAATGAATTTCGCTCTGTGTAGGGTCCGTGCTTACGTTGGACAAACCTAAATATGGAAGTGCCATGCCATGACCGTGTTATTGTTAGTGGACCCGTGCGTGAAAAATTCATGCAATAACCTTTACGTTTGCCTAATGCCTCTAGGCCGGTGCGGAATCTCCTCTTCTCTTATTTGCTTTTTAATTTTCTTATTTTCTTCATTGATCCTTTGTCGTGCTGTCATCCTTAGGTCTTCTATATAGACAGGCAGAAGTAACATCTTGAGCAAAACATTCCAACAAACTTAAACAAAATACCAGCTTATATACAATATATTCGTTCCGTATTAGATTGCTTGCTGTATTGTCTGCAGTGCTTTCTAAGTCAACTCAATGCCAACCTAAAACTAGTATCTGACTTTGATGTAAGCGAGCTGTTATTATGCTGCCAAGAGAGTTCCCTTACGCGGGTTGCTTGTTATATCCTAACATCCTTGTTGTCCCTTCTTCTCTCCTCTCTTCGGAACTCTGTAAACTCTACAGGCAGGTAGGCTTGGGTGATGATGATAATCATGGGGACAGGAAAAACGACAAAAATATGGACATGATGTGATGTTAATGCTGAGATAGCCTTTCACTGTATTAAGTTCAAATGTATCGCGATCTTTTTATTTTTTACTCTAACGACTTTTGATTCACAGAAAAGAATCCCTGTGTGTTTGTGTAGGATTTGAATCGTAGACACACAGTTTGTTTCGTTGCCCTGACTGCAATGGAAGATATTTCTCACTAGTCAGTGAATGTACTTCATGGTACCTGTGAAATGGGAGGTGATATCGTGGATATACCATACAGTAAGCGCCAGAAAATGAGTTCATCATTAACTGTTGTGCTGTAAAGTGCAACTATACTGTCACCGAGTACGAAATGGGGCCTGTATACAGTAGGAAAGCTCGACTGAGAATGCTGCTAGGACTTTGAGAGAAAAATTATTTGCAATAAGATTTCACAGCACATCAGTAGCTCAATATAATATATATTGCGAGCATATAATAATGTTCGGGACACAGGACTCAATAAAATTTTTTGTTTAAGCGATTATTTCAAAAGTGTTTTTAGAAGTCTTTAACAAATCTTGCTAGTCATAGCTGTGTATAACGCATATTTCTGCCAAAAAGCCCTCACGCACACATAGACGAACGCTATAGTACTGTAGCCGAATAGTGCAATAACATAAGTAGCTGAAAGATTCCAGAATTAATAGAACTTGCTTCATACACCAAACTTTAGAGCCTGCGCAGCAACCGACTGGGCCAGAAGCACGGGACGCCCCACACAAAATAAATGATGGTGTCTGGCTTCGCAAGTGAAAAGAGCAATTTTTGGATGTCGCTGTACCAGGAGTCAGCGTTCTAATATCAAGCGGCACTATGAGAAGTTCACTGGTTTATCTTGGCATATGGAGGAATGCACAAAGCAGATTGTCGCAATAGCCACGCTATTTTCTAACAGAATATTTAGTGCATATAAAACAGATTCAAGCTCCCAGTCCAATAACTTGCGTAGCGGCTTGGTAATTATTGTTCTAATACTGCTTATCGTTTGCACATCGAGTTCTGAAACTATATTCGGTCATTCCTTCTGAGGCTACAATCCCCTGTGCGCGGTCTGATGTACTAAGGGTAATATCGACTACAGGAGTGCATCCTTGTAAATATATTTAAACGTTCCCGTAAGACAAAGCGGGAGGCATATACTTTATTGTGCATTCGGAAAATCTGTACTTAATTAAATGAAACAACTTTGACTATTGCAACCAGAACTAGAGAAGCGCTCTGAGAACATATACCTCAGCCACGCAAAGCAATGTCAATGAAAAACTGAAATGAGTCCTGAAACAAGAATGAAAATTTCATCATCACTAACATTTACTCCTCTGCCTCTCTTAACATTAACAGTATCTGTAATTTTCTTGAAGATCAGTCCATAGGTTTGTGATGTATATTCTGACAAAAAATAAAAAACATATTGTTAGACACAAACACACAAACGGACTAACAGATCATCACCAAAATTCGATCATTTGTGCCTCTTCACCAATCTAGGAACTCCAGCAAATTTCATGCATAGTCGCTCATAATTGTTTGAGTTATGCTAGCAGGTCAGCATGCAAAAGGTTTGGATCATTTGCTGCGCAAATTATTCCTGACAAACTTCGCAAATTTTATGAAGATCCGTTCATAACTTTCTGAGCTAGGTTACCAAGAAAAACAGGCAAATAAAAAACAAACAGCTAAACGTATCTTCATCACAAGTTAATCAACTGTTCCTCGTAACATACCTAGCAATTCTTGTAAATGCCTCAAGATGCGTCTTTAACTTTTTGTGTTATTTTGGTGACAGAAATTTAAACTGACAAACTCCCATAATAACATAGCCTCCTTGGCGGAGGTAATAAAGGCCCCACTCAGCGACACTTATTCGAATACAGAGCTTGGTATGAAGTAGTGCCTTGCGTTGGTGTATTTGTAGCTCATTAGTTCAAGTGAATTTGAATGTTCTGTGTGCCAGTATAATGGACCTATTCTTATCTTTCACATTTTATGATCTAGGCAACATAACGTAATCATTTCGTTTGGGCTTCGGAAGGTAGAAAATCTAGGAACTAACTTAATACATGTATTTGAAGCCTTTAATCAGTCAAACTGCCAGATGAAGAAGGTGTAGTTTGCGAAAGTGGCATGGTTCTGCCACCTGTTTGAAGAATATTAGTGAGAGCGTAAATAGTTGTCGATTAGCACGATAATTACATTTAAAAAATGAACTCTTTTGGCACTTGGGAAGACAGGAACGATATCATCTAAGGAAAAGTTGTAATCTTGGAAACTCGGAAATAAACTTGACCAAACTTTGAACTAACATTACTCAAAAGCTTTGATAGATATATTGCTTCTGTAAAATCTCTTCGTGTACATACTATATATTTTCGATGGAGAATATATCATTGATATCATTGTGGCATTTTTCATGCCACAGTGTAACACTATTGTAATTACTGAAGCTTCCAAAATTACGTATGGTTGCCCAAAGGCATGAAATAGCAAAAACTTAGATGAATTGTAAATCATATGAGTCAGTATGTGAAGCTGAACCGTCCCCGAATTCTATTTCAGTAGCCGTATTAGTCGGACTAGTCTCTCAGTGTATTCCTCAGTCAAACCAAGGAACGGATAGTTCCAGCATTACTCCATTCTTCTGGAAATTAATTCAATAGACTTTTGTCGTTCCAGAAATGCTACCTCTACCGGTCACAGAGAGATACAGTTTTTGCTAGCCCTGCTGAATCGTGATACTGACAGGCCTCTAAGAACTCCCGATTTGACGCCATGTGACTTTTTATGAGAACATATAAAAAAAGTGAATTCTGTTCCGCATGAAAAAAACCTAAACGAGTTACTAAAGAACGTCACAAGTGAGGTCAAGCGTTGTGCAAGCAATGCGATTAAATCTAAAATCTATATCTAGTATAAGGTGAAGTATGTATCACTAAAGTTGTGTCAGCTTCAGCGTAAAAGTTAAACTTATCTAGACGTGCATTATAGGAGACAAAGAAGTTCGTTGATGGGGAAATAAGCATCTTATACACATTACTTGACATTAAGGATATATATATATGTTTCGCTAAAATCTAGATGACATTCCGTTTTTCTTCTTTTCACTTCGAGCTTTTCCAGCTTGCGAAAGGCTTCTTTTATTTCAGGTGGACATTTACGAAGGGCAGTGAAGGAAAGCCATTTGGCTAAACAGTCTTTATAAAATCCATTAGCGACGTTTTGGGTCACCAGCACCCATACTCATGCTTAGTTATAAAATGCTGTCTGGTATGAGTAGCACACGCTTATATGCTAATCGGTGGGATGCCAACTAGGGATTTATCAAGTGGTTTCTAAGAAAATGTCACAATTTAACGTAAACTAACCTATTCTTTCTTTACAAAGCTGATGGCCTACTACTGGGATTAAGATTGATTCTAAAATTACTAGAATGGATAAAAATGATTGTAATAAAAACTATAAAATATGAGATTTAAAATTAGTACTAAATAATTCGTAATGTATTGTGAAGAAGGTCAAATTATATCTGGTCGGAGCTAAGATCTTACTTATTTACAATGTAAAACGCTACATTCGTCAGACTAAACTATCGAATTGCACAGTGTTAATTAGTTAAAGTTGTTATACCTACACTTGTATGTACAGAGGTAATTTGCCTGGCTTGGGTTTGAACTCTCGGCCACACATAGTAAATTAATTCACGTCAAGGCGAGTTTTCTACACATTCATGTAATAGTTGTTCTAAGCATCTGCGGTAAGGTAAAAGTGAGATTCAGTTATCTTGTTACGTCTTAGCGCAAGTATTGCGATGGTCGAATATTCCTTTCCTTCATCTATATATTATGTGTGGCAGCAGCGCCAGTGATTACCGTGCCCTATAGAAGTGGTTCTTTAAGTGGACTTGATCGAACTCCAGGGGCTCGGTGGGCCAGTTTCAGAGGTTCGGTGGAGGTAGCGCCAGACAGCATCAATGTTTGTTTATTTGTTTGCTCTCCTGCAACTGTTGAGGTACACAGCAAAAGTAAAAACTGGTAGATTGCAACATTATGTACAGAGAAAGATGTGATAGTTAATTTTGACAACCTTTCTCTCAGTAACGAGTGGATTTACGCAATTCTATCTCCCACAAACTTTGACTAAATTTACTGATACAAGTTCTGAGAAATACTCTGTTACCAGTTCAGATGTGCAGTCGTGGAGCTGCTTCGGTACGCGAGGGTTCACCAGAAGTGTTCGGCTTCACTTTACCATTCTAAACAAAGCGTATCCCTGAGTGAGTTTAGCTGAAAGAGCTAAGACGCAAGGGCTTTATTGTCACCACGTCACTGCGAGTCTCCATCACAAGCACTCATCTTTCACCTTCACGTTATTCATTAGAGTTTCAGACTGCCCCGCCGTGCCGGTCAAATGCATTGAAAAATCTGCTTGCCTAAGCGCCGTAAATCTCCCAAAAGTGTCGGGAGTAAACAAGCCGACATCGCGTTAACGCCAATTGGAAGCGAAATGGACAAAAATGAAAGCTTACTGTCCATAATCTGCTTTTTGTTTTATTTGCGTGAGCACGCATTGGCCATTCAGTCGTAGTAGCCTCTACATGAACCATATTGCGCGTTTCTGCGACATAATTTTTCTTTGAATACGGATGGCCTTGCCGATTTTATTTAGGTTAACACTGTACCAACAAAGACACGGAATGCTTGAATAAATACCGTATTTGCGGACTGCCCCAACACGGCTTGTTTACCAAGCCGCATTAGGGAACACTGGACAAAAGTGGACGCGGTCATAGTTTTGATTCACAACATTGAAAAATGACGCAATGTAAACGTAGCCAGCGCTGCTCGCTCACTGTAGCCTGAGGGCGCACTGCCGGCGGCGCTTGATTCTCTCAAATGCACGCGAGAACTGCACATTTTGTACGATTTTCGCAAGCGAATCGACTCTAGCATTTTTCGAACCCTGCTTCTGACTTTCACTGCTGAAAGATACAAATTCATTGCAGAAATAAATGCGGTCAGTTTGCAATGGCGTTTTCATCATTGCAATGTTGCACAAATGACTTAAATGTAGACAGGGTCGTCTCCTTGAAGTAAGGCAGATTGGGGCTTCCCAGAGGTAAAGGATATACTGTATAAGTACAACTAGGTATCATTTACAGCTTTTACTGTTCATGCCTGATGCAGCTAGTCTAATAGTGGTTGAGCGACTACTGCACATGATCTGTGTGGGCAGATCAGTGAGGAGGTTTCAGTTAGGACTGCTTTCGTACTGTACTGTCGATATGCTGGGAAGTATCCAATTATGAGATGAGTCAATATTCCTTGGTACGTACGGGCAGATTTTGCTAATTCTAGAATGTGGCTTGCTGTCCCGAGCTTTCCACAGTATGGAGTAAAAGTACTACTTGGCGTCTATAGCGGGAAGAAAACATTTTTAAGTTGCAACCAATTCATTTAAAATTTTCAGATCAAAAATACACGGACAATTCATGTTCATGATACACATAGCATCGTCAAATGATCATGGCATTAGAATTTTACCAGTGTCATGACATAACATGGCTCAATAGCCTGAGTCAGCAAGTGTTTATATTGAAAGTAAAAAGATAATTTATTAATTGCAGACAGGGGGTACGCTTAAAAGATCCACTACACTTGTTTGCAATGAATGCAACCGTAGTTGTTAAAATGAGTTGATAGAAGAGAACTGTTGTATTGTATTTGTATTTACTCTTGTATTTGTATTGTATTGTATTTACTCTTGTATTTACTCTTCATGGTGATGCAATAGCGATCGACTGTCGTCCGTGAAATTTTAAAAATGCATTTTTATGGCAATAGACCAAAGTGAAGTGAAGATGATGCTTTGATTGATTTTTAGGAACGAGCGGTGTCCGGTTATTTTCCAATATAGCTCTAAGCTAATCTATACAGACGGTGAATTAAGTTTACACTTCATGGTTTCAGCGCTCCAACAAGTAAAATAACTGTTTTTTTCCTATATGCAGTAATATAGTCGACAAATTAACGGTCTGTTCATATTAGTAACGTTGCAATCATCATGTGCGTTGTTGCTACCCGAAATGATTCAACATGTAAGTAGTATGTTGCACGGCGAGAGAATTACCTACATTACGTGCAATATTCCTCACACAAAAAACAAACCGCTACCAGTCCTATTATACGAGAAGTAACACAGTTTGTATTATTCGTGCAGCACAGATGGAAATTGCTTAAATGTTTGTTTCAAACACATAAAATAATTAAAATAAAGTATATAATATGAATGGTAATTAGTATATCCACACTTTTACTATAACTTGGTATCTACAATCAGAGGAATACAAATAACTATTGTTCATGCACTTAAAGTTATAGCAGTAATTGTCAATTCTGACTAGTACATATACATATGTGCACTCTTAATAGACGATGTTCAGAGGAACGCACTACAGGACGGGGTTTCCCCCTAAATTACTGGTGTTAAGTAATTGGCATTTCCGCGAATACGGGGCAGAGTGCAGTCCTACTAATAGCAACTGCAGTACAGGCAAGAATATATCAAGTACAAATTCTTTCATCAGGCAATGTTTCATGCGTTCTAACAGAAGCTCACGTGGGAAATGCCATTTGACATTACCAGGTCATGGGCTACTTATTAATTAAGCGGCAACTCCTGCATCTGCCCTCAAATTAATGCAGCGGACAAGTGGACCCAAGTCACGACGAAAAGCGATTATATCGTAATTTGACAATAATACAAGCTGGCCTGCGATATGAAATGAATCCAATGACTTTTCTCTGCTAAGAAATTCTTTCTTCTTACTTTATGCTTTAATTTGCAAGACAAGTGAAAATTGCCTAAGACATAAAGAGTCATATTAGATACAACATATTTATTTCAAAGGGCTGGAGAATTTTGATGATTGACTATATTGAGTACATGCTCCTTTTGCTCTTTTTCTGGTTTTTTGCGATTGCCACAGTATTTTGGCCGATCGCAAACATTGAAGATGTGTATATAGGTCTAATTATATTATAATTCAGATACTGAATTAAAGCGCGTCTTGGAATACTCCTAAAATAAAATTCAGACGCTCGTTAGATTGCATAGCTGCCATTAAACAAAATCTCTAAAAGTCACATTCGTAAACAGCTGGTGAGGTGCAGCATTTACAAGCTGTAAAGCTAAATATGAGCCGGCGCAGAACTGCAGTAAGCTAAATATTCAAGGGAACTCAGAGCTCGCAGCATAGTAGAGTCTATCAAGCACTAAGCTCTGAGCAGAAACTCGCTGCAGGACGATAGGACACACATTTAAAGGCCCACATTGTCGTCAGACAACCCAGTATTCGCTTCTCGGGAGAGGGTGGCAGTAATACATCAACATTCACGCACGGTGCAGAGAAGGTGTAACCTGGACGCACCCAGACAGAGAATAACCTGAGCAACTCTATGCAGTCATAGTGACAAAGAAGAAAATTATTCAAGGGAATTCAATGATGTGGTTGGTTGCACAGAATTTTATAAAAGATTGAGACGACGCTAATAACCCTCACATATGCAGGTAAAGTGTCAGCTCATGCTGATTGGCCAGGCTAGTAGACATAGCCATAAGATTTCCAAGTAGCTATACCTGGCGCAAGTATAGATGAATTAGCAGATCGAGTGCTGCATATTGCTCAGTGTCTGAACAACAGTCAGAAGTTAATGTACAAATCTATATTGGCAAAAGCCGATTTACTATAATTAACAAACAATGTTAATGGAACATAATTGATATGAAATTTAAACTAAATGATTGTTGTATTAAATGAGGTCACAACAATATTGGATTCTGCAAATACAGATAGCATATATACACAGTGGAAATGTACGCTATTTAACACGGCTTTTAAGCAGAAATGTGCAGAGGACAGTGCGGTGTACACAACAGTTAAAACGCATGCAAACTCAACCGCAGATATGGCGTCAAGTAATTATGAATATTAGCAATCAATATGAAAAAAGCGTAGAAGAGCCGGTCAGTATGGCATGCATTATGGCGTAAATGACGAGCATAACCCAGTAGGTCCCGAGGAAGCATCTATTTTTGCAGAAATAATATTAACTTAATAGGGAACCAGTGTCATAGTACTCGCTGTAGAGTTGAGTGTACGCTCTAAGGCTTTGCTCGCACTGGCGCCAACTCAACTCATTCAATTATTGGTAGTTAGTTATTAGTAGTTTACTACTAATATTAGTATTAGTAGTTTACTACTAATAACTAACTTAGTTAGTAACTACTTAGTAAATCGTTCAATTACTTGTTGCAAGTGGTAGTCACGGCAACGTAATCGGATAAGGTGATTTAATTGGCTTTCTGTTGATAGCGTAGACGAAAGTCGCCAGTGAGAATCGGCATAAGACAACATCGACTCGCAAAATCTTAAGTTTGGGAGCTGAATCTCAACTCCTGCTCATGTAGGTCCCTTGTCTTAATATGAAACGCAACTGACTTGAAATAACTACAGAATAGTAGAATTGTGACCGGTTAATTAACATGAAACTTTTGCTGACGTCTCCTAGGCTACCTTCAGCGTTGATTAATTAGTGGCAAGAAGAGATAAGTCGAAGGCTAGTGCTTATATTAAGTGCTGCATGATAACTGGATACACTCGCTAATTAATTTTTATCTAGTGTTTCAGCCTAAAATATCATGTCCCATTTATGCTTTGGGCTGTTCTTAAAACGAATGCATATAAGTACTATGTGATTCACGATATATTTAGTAGATTCTACGTAAAAACGTATAGTACTAAAACAGAATTATAATGTTTTAGAATATGCAATGTGATGCATTGAAATAGATAGATCACTCTAACCAAGAAGTTTTCTATAGCATATAAACAATGTTGAAACTGCTTGCAGCAAGTTTTCTTTCCTACGTATGATGCTTTGGTGCTAATCAAACCATTGCTTGAAAATTCATCTGGAGAACAATCAAATGCAATTTGGAGGCTGATTTCATGAGTGCTAATTCTTTTATTGAAAATTATGGTGCATTGGTAATATATACGGGGCTATTGGCTCTACCTTATTAATAATACTCAAATTGAAGAATTCTTTTTCTTCTTAGTTGTAGTGTACTTTCCAATGAAGTAATACGGATGACCTCACAATCCGAGTCTTTTTAATCTTTCTTCCACGGCCTTCCGGTCCAAATTGCAGTCACTTATAGCTCTGACTGGAATAATTATCGAAAGGAGCAAAGTTATCACCTCGAATTTAAGAGGCGAGCTACGGGGAGGGAAGCAAGCACGGCGGTGGTTGTGGCGGCGCTGTGTCTTCAAGTGGATAGATCACAGTGCGCCGCTGTGCGTTTGCTTCTTTTAAGACATGCGAGCTGCCATACTTCTCTATGCTATTGCTGACCTCAGCTGTGGGAGCCATAGGTCGCCTAGCAACAGGGGCATTGCACTGCCCCCATTAGTTGTAATAAAAAATACAACATTATAGCAAGTCCGTGCACTTCTAAGCCATGGGACGTTGGCGTTTCAGCGTGAGCGAATATGCTTAAAATGATCATAATAATTGAGAATTTCGTGTCATTTTCAACAACAATGATAATCAAATTTTCAGAATAACGACGATCAACTCACTTTGATAGAATTGTAGAATATAACAAATACATCTTACCGAAAACAGTAGCAATATCGATATAACTAAAATCAACTTCTTCATTTAATTCTACAAATTTCAGAGCATCAAATTATATAAGACTGTATATCTAGTGTTGAAAGTCTTGCAAAATTCAACTAATATAACAACTCCACATAAAAAAAATGAACCGGTACAACAGCTAAGATTGGCGGGAACAAAGATTTATTGAATATATGTAAAAATGACTGAGTGGTAAGTATAAAAATATGATATTGCAAATGCCATCAAATCTCAATTTTCGAACACACGTGATGAGAACTGCACGGTAACTTTCCTGAAATAGACAATGATTCAATCAAAGTAAATACTATGCAGAAAAAACTGAAATATCTTTACGTTACCTTACGAGGTGCTTCGAAGAAATTGCTACGTACTATGTTTCTCCTCGAAAAATCTTTTCCTGAACATGAAAAACAGCTTTCAGAAAAATAGTATCGCGTTTCTATGTGCTATTCACTTTATAAGATACGAATAATAATTCTTTGTAAAAAACTCGACAGAATTTACAACGAGCAAAAAGTGGAGTCAGTATTTCATAGTTGAAGACGTACTCAGCAAATTGACGAACAAAGTCAGTGCAATGTGAGAATATTGCTGACCTTTACAATGGCGTATGAGCGAGAAAAGTCAACATATGTATAAGACCGGAGCATTTACCGTTAATTTGTGAAATATTATTCTCTGGTATCTAATTAAACACGATCAAGTTTCCTCGATACGGTTGACGGTAATTTTCTTGGAATTTATTTTTTTCCGAACAGTTACAAAACATAAAAACTATATAAGGTCCACTAATCGGCTGGTAGTAGAAAGAAATTTATTTTTAAAGCCTGTAAGGTGAACAATAATTTGGCATACATGTGCACCAATAAGTTTCATACAATATGTACAAGCTTCATTTTCACTAATAGTACATCTGGTTGTTGTAATGTGCGAATATGCATTCATGCATGCGAATAGGCAATATTCACCACTGATTCTCTTTATACTAGAAAAATTCGCTCCTACACGGTTTGCGACGTATGTGTGGAATACAAGTTTGTGCTCGGATGGCAATGTCAATATCTTCTTCTTTTCATTTTTTCAGTGGGTTTATATTGATGCAAGTTGTTGTGATATACCATTACTGTGATGTTTTAGCTTTGGTTTAGTGCAATATTATTATGAAAAAGTGTCGGACTCAACTTTTAAAGAGGTAGTAAAGCCTTTTATAATGTAAATAGATTCGATTTAAGTGAATTCACCTTATGCGGACTTTATTACGAAATTAGCCCTCGCATACAACGAGGGCTAGGAGTATACTAGAAATACAAATGGGTAGAACTCTCATTATGCGAGAACGAAGGCAAGAGTATGATATAAGTATACTTTATGTCGTTGGAATGCGTCATCGTTCTGAGAAGCGTGCATGAGTATGCAATGAGTTAGTTGTTCACGTGGGCGGTACATTTAATTACGGTCTTTCGGAATTTTAAATTAGGTAAATATAAAGTAATCGACATCACTGTCGATAGCTGGCACATACTATACTACGCTGTGCAACAAAGGCTATGGAAATGTTCTTTGATGAAGCTTTAGAGAAGCTTGTATGACTCGTATGATAATTATCGAAACGAATTCAACAGTATGTCTTACGAGCAATTACACTATGTCTCATCCAGAGTTTAATTTTCAGGGAAAACCTTAGCAACTGACTGCCTGTGTTCAATTGCTATAACTATTTTTTGCTATTTCCTACTGTTTTTTTTTCATATCAAATATAATTTTTTATACAAAGTAAAATGCTAAAATTTTCTTTCTAAGTTAAGTCTTCGTTTCTGGAGTGAAAACGTTCTAAATTGTCAAAGTCGCTGTTATGTGTTATATCTGTTACAGACACGGTGAAAGTGCTGATGCAATTCTCTGAATACAGTTTTCAACAAAAAATACAACTTCAGCAGTAAATATAATAATACCACTAACTACTTCACGAAACAACGCTTTTGCAATGAACTTTTCCTTGCAGTTCGTCACCGACAGCCGCAGCTTTTTTAAAGCGTTTGTCATAAAAGGAATAACTCAGCAGAGTTCCAGAGGCATGGCAGGAACCAGCTGAGATCTTTAAAGATATCGAAAACAGTCGAGAGAGGCTCAAGTCACAACTCATTTAAAGCTCGCCGCAAATAGAACAGAGAAGCCTCGTTCACGGCGATGCCGCATCGCATGTTCAAGCCTAACCACTCTCTCCTTCAAGCGGATAGCATGCTTGCTTTGCGGAGTCAACGAGCACCGTACGAGCCACTGCAAGTTACTTCCTCTTTAAAACTTTTATTTAGCTTGTAATTGCTTGCCCTGTCATCGTGCTTTGCTTTTGTTGAAGGTGACGAAAATTCGCCATTATTTATTGACTGTTCTGAATAGAAAAAAAAATGTTTCTCGTAGTTGTGACAGTTTTCGATAGACGATGTTTGAGAGCTGGAGTTTGAAATGCAGGACACGTACAGATTTTTAGAAGGAATAGAAGTAAAAATGTCATAAAAGCAGAAGAAGGCAGTTGGAAATAAGTTCTGGTGACTTGCCGCATTCGGTTTCCGCTTACTATTCATACTAACAGAACAACGTTATCAAGCATTATAAGTATTAATCTATTTATAAAATTTTCTAGGAGCCATCATCTATCATTTGACTGTTTTGACAATTGAACATATAAAATCTGAGCATGAGTAACACCGTGAATTACACGAAACATTTAAATTGCAGCGAACATGTATATGTAGTTACCAGCCTAATGCTGCAGGCATTTGTGCTATCATTTAATTACGCTTTCTCTAAAGATATTCCTCATTCATGCTAAAAAATGTATAAATGCTTTACTGTATATTGCATATGAGCTTTTGAAATGCAAATTTCTTGGAAGGCGGCTAATTAGTAACGCAAATGTACTGGCTAGACCAAAGAAAAATCTATAATACGTAGGTGTACTCGTATATACTCTTGCATGATAGATGAATGTTCGCAATGTAATCAAATGTAGTTGCCATAGGAGCAGCAAATCTATGGCTAACATTTTTCCATCATACCTTATATGGAGTTACTAGCTTCATTAAATGGGATTTAACGCACTTGAATATCCAGTCTACGTACAATTGACGATAAGCACAAGCGTGCATAGGATAGACGACAATCAGCAAGGCCGATGACAGAAGCCGGAAGGAGATGGCATTAATTGGCTAGCTACAACAATTTGCTTTACCCTTTTTAAGTGAGAAGACCCAGGAGAAGTACACATGTCATTAGACACGATAATAACACCGAAAACAAGCATGTTTCATATTCCTGAAGTACAACAGCACTCAAAGGTGAGACGCCTTATGTATATATATCTCACAGAGAAATAATATCGCAATTTTGTAGTTTCCTCAATTCACAATAGCTGCAGAGTAGCTCAGTTAATATCAGAACAATGCAATTTTTTCTTAGTTGACAGTGTGGATATGATGAACATTAAAATAGTTCAAGTTCTAAACGTCAACACCGACTCCTAGCAGACTCGGTGAACGTAGCTGTAACCGATAGCATTTGGGAAATTTTCATCAAAAGGAACAAACAAAAACCGCTTCTATAAGTGACTTCAATACAATAGAATATTAAGGAAGAACTCCAACATTTTCTTTTTTATTGCGTACCATGTCAATAACTTATTCAAGGCATTGCATGTCCATTTCAGTTTCAAAAGTTTTACTTCAAAGTGCATCACTGCATCAAAAAAGTTCTACAAAACGGTTTATGGGCAAAGAAAGAATGAAAATTTGAAGTCGATATCAATTCTACGTGGTCAAGAGAAAGAGAGAGAGAGTACGTAGCTTGTCTGTGAATTTTCAAAGTCCAGCAAAAGAAGAGCACGCTAGAAAGCTCATCGAGGGAGGCAGGAAGTGCACCACTCACGGGAAGTTCATGGCATCCTGTGAAAAGAAGGATCATAGCGAAGCATCTGAAGCAGCATGAAAAGAGCGTGATCGCGAGAGTGCCCCCAGGTCCATTTTGGTGGCAGCTCTTTGGATGCTGGCACAGCCGACCTCCCTCGTCTGCTGCCTGCATCATAGGTCCCTCCTCCAGGCAATCGATGCCACCAATCGGAGAGCTCTTGCGACCCGCCCTTCGATTATTGGTAGGCAAGAGGCAGAGATGCAACGGAAGCCAAGGCAAGACCAGAGCCTCCTCATTGCGAGCAGTGTCCACTGTGCACTCTCTGACTAACACCAACACACACACACGGTACGTGCCACTGACGGCACTCTGCACCGACCCTCGCACACTCCGTGTCTCTGTAGACAGTGCAGCGTCGCTCGCTGCAGCTCTGCCACTGTCTTGGCGTCAATGAATAGTTAGGAAACAATCATAGAGGAAGAATTACTGCCCTAGGAAAGTTATCACGCGAACTTTTACTGAGTGGCCATTTATGTCTTTGCGGGCATAAATATATCGCACTCGCGCAATAATATAGTAATTTGGTGGTAAGAATGTGCAAACTCTTTGATTGCTCTGCATTTTGCTCTCTCTCTTACTACCATTGCTGTATTCACAGTGAATAACAGTACGAATTTGCTAAAGAAAATTAGTTTGTGTAAAAAACTGGAGCAAGACCAAAAAGTAAAATCAATTTTTTCCCAAATAAATTGCACATCAAGTGTAAAGACTGAAGTGGCACAGTCCGACGTATTGTTTTTATGGCAGTGTGCTTATCGAAAAATACATACAGTACATATGAAAATATATCTATAATTATATACGTATATATAAAATAGAGCATTGTGTAAATATGGTATTAGTACAAGTGGAAGTCGGGGAAATTATAAAAGTTCTCGGGAGACATCTTGAATGCTTGGCGCGCCGATTGGAGTGGGAGGTCCCGCGACTGGTGAGGCTGCCTGGGGCATGACGCAGGGCTCTGCTCTCTTCCTTACTACATGATGAGTAGGAGCGGCATACAAAAGAAGAGTTTGATTAACTTTCATAGCCCAAGTTCCTTAATTGATATGAAGAAAAGATGGGGTGAGAATAGCCATAAGAGAGTAAAACCAAGTGATGAAATGTGATTGGCATGAGGGCAGGGAGGGTTGGGCGGTGGAGTCAGTTTTATAAAGATAATCGAACGTTTCTTATAGCATGCCTTCTTAGTTATGTCCAATGTAATGTGGCTCGTTGTTAAAAATTCGCACACAGACTAATTCCATTTAACGACAAAAAGGATTGAACCGGCGTAGTAGTTCTACCGAAATCTGGAAAGCATAGAAATCAATACCCCGCAGTACATTTAATTACCTGCTCATATTACAAGATAAGTAGCGTCAACATTTATACATTTTCACGATGTTCATGAGTTCGCAGGCTCTAATTCCTGCTGAAAAACCCGGAGAGCCGCTGCTGAAAGACAATGAAAGAGACGGCAGCAAAGCGAGGGTCAGCCAATGACAGCTGTGACTTTGGAAGCGCTGGTGTCGCATGGCAATTGCGTGACTGTAAGGAGCAAAATTCATTAAGTAGCTATGACACTTAGGCTAAGGAATCCTCGAAGGCTTTAACGAACACTGAAAAATGATACCGTTGAATTCTCTAAACCGGGTGTCTGTATCAGTGTATTAATGTATTATGGGCAAAAATTGTCTATTTGCAAATGTTTGGGCACTGTTACGCATAAAAGAAAATTATTTACTGACTTTAAGTGTTTACAGATAGATATATTTTGCGTCTGAATGACAAAAATTAAAAGTGAGTAATGCTTCCAAGTAGAAAGTACTTGAAAAATTTAGGGCTTAATGACATAAAATTCCACGTAAGTGTACTGTAATATTGGACAGAACATACCAATAAAGTAAGGCAGTCGATGGGTTAAAACAGTTTTTTGAAAGTAATTAATGACACTTATGCCACTGAAGCTTAGTGTTCTATAAGGTACTATTTATATGAAAATCAAGGAGCCAAAATTTCGTGAGTGAAAACAGCTGAGCAGCGGTAAGCAGCAGAGTAAATTAAATATTGGCAGTTAGTTCCGTAGACTTATCCCAAATTTTCTGAAGATTGGCGTTTTCTTGCTGTTCAATACAGAGATGCTACAAAGTGCCTTGAAGATATGCACAAGTCAGTTGTTACACAGAGCAACCATTAAAAATAATCTGGTACATATCGTAATGGAGGATCAAGCTGGCTACAAAAGAACTATCGATAGGAATATAACCATAATTATACCTAATATGTACCTTTATTTACAATACAACAGTTATTTCAGTAGTATGTTTAAATGACATCATAACAAGCAATGCCAAGGAAAAAAAAGAGGAAATAATCAGCCTATGCCTACAGGTAACGAATAACACTAATTAACTAACACGCAGAAAATGACAGAATCATTAAATGTCATTTTGGTCGAGCCAACTGTCGCCCACGTCCGTAATATTAACTCAACGTTACTTGAGCTTCGAACTTTGAGAGCTCAAAAGGAAGCAAGCTACTAGTAACAGCTACAATGCTATATACACACACACACACACACACACGCAAAAAAAAACATTTAAACGTTCAATTTCATGAGAAACAAACATATCGCTCGCCCTTGTCTACCAGGAGACATCCATCAATCGCCTAAAAATGCTGACCATTGAAGTAAATTCAAAGAGAGTTGCAATATATTGGGTAAATAATATATTTAAAAGAAACTGAATCTTAATATTCGAGGGGCGGTTGTGAAATTACATTAGCATCTGGTTACGTGTGACATTCTAGCGCCTTACCAGCCTTACAATATCGGCTACAGCACATGGCTTGCTATCAACATATTAGCTGTCCCAGATATACAAAGTTGTGCACATGTTAACCCAGTGTCATTTGCAATTGCCTATTTATCTCTTTCAAAGAGCTTATGATGTTGTCGAGTTGGTACATATGTCTGTCACCAAGATAATTCAAAAAAGTAATGGATGGATCTTTTACAGAGATTGTTTGACATGATAGGAGTAACAGCAGATTAGCTTTTGGTGAGGTTCCGTTCAACCGTTTGCTTGGAATTTAATTTTCTTGTTTGCCTGCATCTTTCTTTCTTAGTACCACAACTTGAAAAGTTAAGGACGGATTTTTATAAAATTTACATGAGTTGTTAGGAATATCAAGTAGAATAGATAATAAATTTTTTATGATCTATTCATTTGTTTGTTCGTCTCTCTGTTTGATTTTATGTCTGTTAGCAAAATAATTCAAAAAGTTAACAACAGATTTTTATGAAATTTACAGGAATTGTTAAAAACGTTCAAGCACATAAATGATCAAATTTTGGTGATGATCGGCTGGTCTGTTTGACTAATGCTTCCCAGAATCTTTGTAAGCAAAATAACTCGAGAAAGTTATATATGAATGGATCTTCAAGAAAATTACAGAGGCTGTTATTGCTATCAAAAGGCACAAATGACCAGATTTAGGAGCTGACCAAACACAAATCATCGTTTCATAACCAAGCGGCATTTTTCGTTAGTGTTGCCTTTACCTTGCGGAAGTACGGGCCCTCAGAGTGCCCTGTTTAATTCCGTACTGTTTATCGCTGGGCGGGACAAACATCGTGCATATTATTTTATTCGTATTATATATAATATCATTGTCAAATTGCAACTAGTTTTTGGAGATAACTATGGTGCGGTATTGAAAGCACCATATCGTCATCAAGTTTGTACTGGAGAAAGAGATTATTTTTCGACGGCCAGATTATCCTATAGTTTCGGGTACTAGTTCACTTAGTTAAATTTAGGGGCACATTTTCACTGCAAGGTAAGGCACAAAATAAGTATTTGCTGTGGCAAAAATGAACTTTCTTGCCAGTTCGAATATTGGTTTCTAAGCAGGAAATTTTTCCTTGGTGTTAACGGCGCATCTCGTTTCCTTTACAGCAATTCACGCTGTCACGTACGGCATTGCTTT
Source organism: Parhyale hawaiensis (assembly GCA_001587735.2). NCBI lineage: Eukaryota > Metazoa > Arthropoda > Malacostraca > Amphipoda > Hyalidae > Parhyale > Parhyale hawaiensis. The sequence goes on along the minus strand of LQNS02015106.1, from coordinate 17,302,859 downwards.
CTACTAACTGAGAATATTTTAGCTCTCCACGAGAACACAGTACGATTCAAAATAATAGCACTGTACAATGCGATCTTATAATGGACACAGAGTGATGTGAATCACTGATATCCTTATTACATTACTATGTTGACGATTTTTCTTTGACTCACTGACCTTCTTGCTTTCAGAAGTTGACGAAATATGTGTGTCACAAAACATACGTAATATCACTGTGATATCAAATGCTTTGTAAGTCAAGAAGAATTAGCGTACTCGGAAAGCAATTTGTAAGATAAGCTCTGAAAAGCAAAATGCAACAGTTTCACTATTCTAAGGTAACGACGGCAGCAACGTTAAGAAAAAGTTATTGTGTGTTCCACAAATTATACCCTTCTTGAGCGAATATGAGCAGACTCTACGCCAATGAATGACATTAAAAAAGTACTTACGTTTCAAATATTGTAGCATGTACGAATGTCCGACTGTAGTTTTAGCAAATTTACAAGAATATACAGATATTCAGGAGACTAGTCATGCACGAATGATTTTTATTTGCATCCTCGGAAGCTAATAAAATGTGTTTGTAAAACACGAGAAAACTATTTTTACGCAAGAAATTGTCAAAGTATCGCAAACTAGTGAACTAATTCGTGTAATAAAAAGTAATCAGTACAAGACTAGCAATGAAGTAGAGCATGTTAACATAGACCGCAAATTGACTCTATGGTCCAAGTGGCCTCTGACGCTGGCGGCTAAAATGGGAAAAATGGGATTTTTTTCAAGAGCTATGATGAACATGTCCAGACACGGTCATGCAGGCAAGCACCCAAGTGCGTCCCCGCCGTATCCAAGATACCTTCTCCGCAAGAAAAATGTTGTGTATCTTAGAATGAAAATCCCATTTTTCCGTTGCCGACTTTTGGCCGCCAGCGTCAGACCTAAGAGTCAAGTACTGTTGCGGTCCATGATGTTAATATAACGAAGGGCCCGGCCACCATCAAATGACAGCTGATAAATAATCCTTCAACGATTCCCAGTTTCCTTCGATGTTTCTCTTGGCTCTGTTCTCAGGAACACTTTGCCTTTCCCTTCGTTGACGTATTTATTTTATATGTACATCATAAACTCAGAAAAAATACCCGCAGTAGGAAAGAAGTACTCGCTAGTATCTGTTGTATGCTGCCACGTAGATGTACTTAAGTCGTTTTCACTTTTTCGTTATCAAAAAGTTTGTAAGGCAGCGGCTTCCTAGCCTTGCATGATATGCATTTTTCCCCTCAGATCTTTTGCAAAGGAAAGGAGAAACTAACAAACCATCAACAAAACTGTATTATATACTATGATATTAATTTTTTCAACCTTAATCTACACTATTTAGAAAAGCTTACAGAAAGAAATGTAGGTACCTCTACCTACACGAGGTTATTGCAGATTGAAGATTAGTTTTGGTCAATAAACGGGAGAGCGATGAAAGAAGTGACAGGTCATCACATAGTGCGGAATACTGATAGCATTTACAAGGAAAGGTGTACAAAACAAGGGCAAAAGAGAGGCAAGCAATACAGGAAGAGCGAGAGGCTTGCATCGCGTGAGTCTAGACATTGATTGTGAGCACCGCGCCGACTTTTATTAGGTATACAAGGAAGATATGAAGGCCATTAGATGAGATTCATTTAGTCTTCACCCAAACGAAAAGCCCAGTCGAATTTATCATGTGATATTCAAGGCTGTTGTAGTGCATGTGAACTTTATCGCTAGAGACACGTCTCGGCCGAAATATATTTGATGGGATATGACTGTGTACGAAGCGTAGAGCGGTATTTGAGACCGGTAAATTTTGCGACGAGGCATGTAATTTTATATACAAATGACTACCAGAAAAGATGAGCTATCAAGGGCCTATCGATTTTACATTTATCAGTATCCTGCTCTTATTCGTTGCCACAACATGTCTATCTCGCGTACGAGGGTCCACTTTGAAATTCCTATAAAATATATAGCTGTATATCAATTTACTGCAATGTGAATATTTACACTTGTGCCTATTTAGAAGGTTTAATAAATACTCTGTTTTAAGGATGAACCTGGCGAAATCAATTTTCCTTTTACGAATAATATGAGAAAGACTCTACTATAGCAAAATACTAATACAGTTAATTAGGGCCAGCTTCATTCTATGAGCAACGTTTTGTGACCTGTTATATCGATGATAAACAGCCAGTGTTCAAATTCGTATTTGAAACCCTATGCATTACATCACCTACAAGCACGCAATTATTTCACCTATTCATAAAGCTGGAAATAGCTTGGATCCAGCCAACTGTAGACTTGTCTCCCTAACGAACCACGTAGTGAAGACGTTTGAAAGGGTCTTTAGGAAACACCTTGTACATCATTTGGAGAGCAATAACCTGCTTACGACAAATCAACACGGCTTTCGCCATAAACGTTCAACCACCTCGCAGTTGCTTGAGCATTATGACTCTATTCTAGACCTACTATGTCAAGGTAAACATGAAGACGTAATGTATTTAGATTTTGCCAAAGCCTTCGATAAAGTGGATCATGAAATATTATTACTCAAACTCTTCAACATGGGCATCCGTGGAAAATGTCTAAGATGGATCGAAGCTTTCCTGAAAAACC
>LQNS02015106.1:17241130-17299145 GCA_001587735.2 Parhyale hawaiensis | reverse complement strand
GTGGGGATAACTTGCTGTTAGCCATCCCGCTGGTCACGGACTGCAGCATCACCTCTGCGCAAGATGGGTTGCGTGCATAACGCCACCTGGACCTCGTCCGAAGTATCATCAAGTAATCAAAAGTAATGCGGTGAACCTTATTTGAGCAATTGTGCTACATGTATGCAATCTTAATTGTAGTTATAGTTAAGGCACAGACGAATGATGAATACCAATATGATACTTGAACAATTGACGAGCATGAAATCAGAAATTCATAATTTCAACTACTTAGCTATAACAGTGACACTCCAGTACACACTACAAAGGTTCTAGACGATTTAATAGTGACGAAATAGAGAATATACGTTTAAAAGTAGATATTTTCTTTATTATCGCCCCAATCTCTATGAAATTGTTACTGTACTGTTGTGAAGCCTTGTACCAACTATAAACTTCATTGGGATACGGAAAAAAATGTTGGAACATATGAAGGTGTCGCAAAATGTAAGGTATACAAAGTTAACGATCGAATTACAAAACATTTCCACATCAGTCATTAGTGTAGTATATATATTAATCAGTATCTAGTACGTGTAATTACTGTCAGTAATTCATGGTATCTATGTTCACTGGATTTGCTGATCTATGGCACTGCTACAGAGTATTTTCTCAGTCTTGCTGGAGTTGCTGCCAAGAATATCACACTGCAGTTGGTAGTTTCACTCTAACTGAATAACCAAGGATTTTTCACACGTTCTGGATGGGATTGAGATAAGGACTTTGATTTAGCCATGACATGAGATGGACGTGCTCAGATAATAAAACTTCATTGACGGTCCTAGCGGTCGTACCTCATATGATATACCATCATGCTGTCATCACCTATCAGTTTTTTCTAAGCATTTGGACAGCCTTGAAGTTGTCTCACATGCTACCTGCCATCGGACGCAATCAACTTGAATTTTTGCTCGTCGCTGGAAGTCTCCCTTTCAACGATGTAACCGAAGTCAAGACTCGCTTTTAGTCTTCTTCCTGATGAGTGACTTGTTATGAAACCTTACATCAAGCAAACGATGACATACAGTTCAACGAAAGAAGATACTCATGTCATATTTACGATTTATTTATTAGATCTGTTCCAATCTTACGCATATGTTTCTCCAAATGAACTATACGGCTGGCAACAGGATTCGGATGAAGGACATACAATGAAAATCCCTCGGAGAACGAGGCAGTAATGGAAAAGTATTTTTGTAACCTTCGCTTTGCTTTCTACTGTAAATATTTGTGAAAGTATAAATTCCAATCCGAACCTTTGGCAGAAAATGATTCTTTTGAAGCTAAGAAGGACATTGTGTATAAAGCTAACTGCAAAGATTTATCCGGCATTATCGTAAAGTAATACACGCACTTTCTCTATCGGCATAGAACACTCTTTGTGTGAATGGTTTACTACAGGGAAAGCGACAGTGACTTGTGTTCTGCAGCTATTTAAATGTAAGCCGTTTGCACAGACAATAGCAGTGCATTGCACTGAGCAAATAACACCGGACAATTCCTGATCTGCTCTAATGCATAGCAAAGACAATAACTTTGAGCAGACAACTCAGTAGGAAAGTCGAAGTTATCGCCTGAAGACAGAAACAGATGGGTAATCTCAGCGGCGGTCGAAAACAGGGAAAAAAAAACTGGAAACCGGAGTATCACCCCTGGGCTCGAGCGCCGCTGCACGCGTGCGGCTGTCCCTAGCTAATGGAATGTGCGGGCCTCCGTTTTGTCGGTGAAATTACATTTTGTGCTCCAATACCCAGTCTTTGATCGCATCACACTTACGTTCGATAAATTGATAAAACTATTATCGTTCCACAGAGTAGGGAAAGCAACAAATTGCCTCTGAAGAGGTAATATCCAATACGAGAAGTGAGGAGAGACCGCGGAAGATGCCTTGTGAGTCAATTTTTTCGTTTCTTCCAGCAGTCAAAATTTTGGTAATGGCAGCCAGCGTTTCATTTGTATTACTCAAATGGTGTTAACGTGTACCCTGAGCATAAATCATTGTCAAAATTCCAAAACAATGGCAGCAAATTTGTTAAATTGTCTCCTAAAAATTACGGATTTCTTAACGTTCATCAAGGAAAGTTGTATATTCTTACGTGCTATAAACAATATGCAGTGATGAAGCACTAGATAAATGTACCCGAAGGGCAATGAAATTCTAAATGTTTGCCATTATTATTGTACCTATACTACAGTCTATGAAGCCTAAGCGAACAGCTCATCCATGCTAGAAAGGCCAGTGCCGTCTTATTCTCTGTTGCATGAGGAACTCTCTCTACAGGAACGTCTTGCAACAACTCCCCCTGGAACAGCTGGGCCACAACATGTCTCAGATTATAGGCTTCTATTAGCCTCTACAAGACTCTGGTTCACCTTTGATTAACGTTTGCATACTGAGCTGCAACTGTCGTCTCCTTATCTTGGGCGCGAGAGTGAAACTGCATCTCACGACAGTTTTGCGGTCTTTTTTTCTTTTTGCTGAACTTTGTTTCCGTAACATGACTTAATTGCTAGCATTGAGCCAACTACCCTGAGAGATGAAGGCACCACTTTATGAGCAAACTGTACCTTTATCACTGAGGCCAGATATGGTAAAGTTAACCTTGCCTCCCGTTTCAAGTAACGGTCGATGCGAGGTACTTCCCCTTGTACTGGGTTGCGCGTCAACAAGCAAGAAATACATGCTGGCAGCAATGCTATCCATAGTAAAGAGTACATCATTCCGCTGCGACTCGGTCATTAGGGACCTAAAGTCGCTGTACGTCAGTTGTGCAGCTGGGGAGCACAATGAGCAAGTGCGGGACTAACGTTTACCAACACTTTAACGGCCAGAAGTCTATGCACCGTCCTTCTGGGTCCAACCCTATAGGCAATGGCGAGATTACATGGAAATCTGCTGGGAATACTCGAATATGATTACGTCTGCAAAGCCAAGGGAAGGAAGCGATAGTGCAAATGAGAAGTCTTGAATGTGGATGCAGAGCAGTAGCATGTAATTACTGAGCTGAAATCTGCCCCCTCCATTTGTGTAAATGACATTGGGGGCATAACGCTGCTAACTGGAATTACCTGCTTGAGCACTCAATTACCATACAGGCTTATGTATTGCCTTCTTCTCGTGGAGCGGAAAACTATAATTAACAATTGTTGGTTAGTATTATATTCGAAAGCAAGCACAAACTAAAATCTCTAGCAATTATTGTTATAAACAATGCCGTGGCTGCTATCACATAAACACGACGAGGAAGAGTTCGCTAAGCCTGTTAATGCTAGGAAGACAATATATGTCCTTGGATGCTGTACCAGAAAGCAACGAGGCGGAGGTCATTTTCAATAATTTAGTAGAGAATTACGCTAACGGGCCCTGAAAGTGGAGGAATATGTCTGGCTGCTTACAATGCACCTGTGATTGCCGAGGAAACTTTGATGATGGACTCTATCTTGTAAACTTCTAGCAACGTAATGATGAAGTACAGGCTGTGCTCTTCAAAAACTTTTCTGGCACGGTTACTGTTTAGCTAAAACCACTACAAACAGCAGAAAATTACATATAAGCATCACTTCGTAATATCATCGTCTACGCGTTTTACAGCATCATCGTTGTAACAGGAGTGCATGAGACGAAAAATCATTCAGCAAAAAATTATTTTTGAAACAGAGTATTCGATTTAAGCTGAAGTTAAGGCGGTTAACTGCTTGCGAATCAAGCCCTAATACTTTCCAAACTATGCTTATATTTGTGTACGATGAGGTGGGTGAGTAGTTTGTGAAAGCGTGCACGTTAGCTTTTACCCGCCATATTGAACATGAAATTAGATTCCTAAAAGTACGGTGAGCGGCAGCGTATATTCACCACAGTTTTGCACTAAAATAACTTTTACTCTACAACATGTCTATTATTTGGTACAAAAACAAAGGAGAAGCGTCTGAAGTAGGTAGTGAGTTTCTGTGCACATAACGCAGCGCGCTCCACCGCAGCGAATTTGCCTTCATTACAGTGTCTCTAATACAAGCCATTTTCCGGGGAGTGATTTCGGATTGTGGGATTTGTTGAGCGGAGACGAAAGAAAGCAACAGTAATGGGATGGTAGCAGTGTAAGACATCAAGAAAATGCTATGTTCCTGTAAATAGAAGGGAACAAAAGCTACACTAACACATGCCGTCTTCTGTTACACACACTTGTGTTCAATAGAACATTGATAATGGGAGTAATGGATGCATTTTACTGAGAAATATAAGCATTATATTTCACAGAGAATCATACATCATGACGAAAATTAAAACAATGCTATTAGTATAAGCTACGAAACGAAACTGAACTACTTAAAAAATTGATACCATCAACACCTATCGATGAGGTTAAAAGAGAATCATATATGAGCAATAACTATAAGATATAATCTAAGGGGAGAAATTTATGCAACTCTAAAAAACAAAAAATCCTCAGTGTTACAGAAAACAAAGTATGGATTGAACGTCAGCGAGATATTTGAAACGTTCGTCAAGTGTCTGAGGCACAGAAAATATTTCATCTCTGGACATTGACATTGCTGCTTCAGTGGTAACTTATAATTTGCAGCTTCAAAAGCAACTTGATGTTCCAAAATTCTCATGAATTGTAAGCGTAAGTCAGACAAAGTCTCACAAAATGTTAATATATCCAATGCTCTCCCGTAACATACTGAGTGTTAATACTAAATAAATAATACTAAATAAGAACTAAATTTTGCCGATTTTTTCTATTAATATAAAGAAAGCCTTCCAATTCTTTGTAAAAGATAAAATATGATAGATACACTGGTGATTAGCACTAATGACGAGACATGAAATTTTGATTGAAATTGTGCTGTTGTTTCCCAGGTAGCGTTGATCGGATATCGGTACTTGTCAGTTAACGCTATGGTGGAGAGAGCATCTGCGGTACGTGTTTAAATATACATGTCATTTTGCATTATTAACATTTCTAGTGCCCCCGCCTGTCAAATATGACGGTGAAGAACATGTGATGCTACTTCTCTATCTTCAATAATATTATTCTGCTTGCGATTACGTCCGTATGTATAGCACGCTATCAGTATTACATCCAAGGAGCTTCAATAGAGAAGGAGGGAGCCTTGTGGCCCAGTTACAGACTTGCCAGCGAGTCAACCGGATCTCTTATGGCTGTGAGATCTCATTGGTGGATGTCACGGGGAGCGGTGAGTTTCACGAGGGAGCAGCAGACAAACCGAGANGAAACTCATATGCGATTGGTGCATACGCGACTGGCTGCAGCCATAAGAGACTCTTTACTGATATGCGATTGGTGCATCCGATGACTGGCTGACAGCCATAAGAGACTCTTGAGCTTCAACGGACTAGGCTACTGGCTCCCTCTTTCTCTAAACAAGCTCCTTGATTACATCGAGGAACATTTAACTTGCCGGGATCTCTTATTGTGGCTGGAAGAAACGTAAACCATACCTGCGTTTTATTGCTTCATGAGAAAAATTTCATTTGCTTTCGATGGTAAGATCTTAAGTGCTTGGCACACGTATCATGCATACCGATGTTAATTTTTTCACGTCATATAATACCTTGATGGTGTCTTCTAACACTAGAGCGCTCACGTTGTCTAAATAATAGCCAGGAATTTGAAATAACCTCTTCTCATTGATCATACATTTGCTACTTATATGCTTCTGAAGGATACGCTACAGCCGCCAACTTCACGAAAACCTCCTTGCCTTCCATTGTTTTGCTCTTCAGCAAGATTCTGCCTGAAAAACTAGACATATCTATAGGTATATACGGTATATGGCGCAGTCAAGTAGCATTTCCAGTATCACCTTTGACATGTACGAATACGGTCGTGCAGGCGAGCTCAGGTCCCTAGTAATTAACAGGCCGACCATGGTCAAGGTAGGTCAATCTTATGTTAGATATTAGATATTTGCTAGTCGTTCAATTTGGTGTCGACAAGTAATGCTTGAATTTCTTCCTTTCTTATTCCTTAAATGCGTTACGCGAGGAGTATAGATATACATAAACATAAATAAATACATTTATAAAACGCGGTCATGCTTATAGTAGATTCCTTACATAGCGAAATGCTTAGCCAGGATAAGGCAGTTTTGGACCGTTCCATTTTGACGCATTTTTCTGAAACAAAAGTGCGGTGTCTAAGGAAGCAAAATTATGTCATGAGATGCATTAAAACGAACAGTTTATTGAAGAAATTGACCGAGTCTGCTGTCTTTTGTTGTATAGCTATCGCGTCAAGTTGATCATATATGCTATTTTCGTTATTGTTCTGCCCATCCGCCTGTCTGTACATTACGCTTTCACAAAGTATTAGATAAGGGAAATTAGGAAATCTTTGATACGATTTCGAGAGGGAACAATAGGTATAGGAGTCAAGTTCGAATTTATGCTGCTTGCAGGTCATAGGTAGAAGATTTGCTGAATGAATGGGCCACATTGTTACCGATAGTTTGCATGATACGGGTCTGGAGGCCTAATTGAAGAACAATGCTTTTGTTAGGTGGTATCGCTACAGGTTCCCGCTATTTGATCATCATTTTGTTGTTATTTTGCTTGCGGAGGATGCACTGCAGTTGAAAACTTGAAGAAATATAAAGCATTAGTATTCTAGGCCTAAATTATATTGACCAGCCCAAACCTTTCCTTCGTTGATAAGCGGGAAAGCACTTCAATTGTAGCCAGCAATCAAGTATAACTTCTAATGTAACATAAATTAAATTCGGTATCCCAGATACTCGATGATATTATACAGGTTTAGACTTTCTGCTAAGTCGAAATGCTGTTTCATATATAGAAAAAATTAAACTGATATAAAAGAATATATTGCAAAGAAATTCTCGTTTCTTTGCCTTCGTGCGGTACGCTGAAGAATAGTTAACCCTTTGCTCCGTTGATCATGTACTCAATTTGAGCTTGTGATTGAACTCAGAACAGCTGATGTGTTGATATGAGGAAACTCATAACAGATTACAAATCAGGATGCATGAAAATGTTTAAAAAAGCTGTATACTTTCACTAACTGGGTTTCAATGTTGGCAAAGTAAGAAGTGAATTCAATAAGATGACTGTTTTCCGTGATCGGTAAGCTGGTCTGGTTTCTGCCTATCGGTGTTCAGCGAAGCGTGACAAGATGACCACGGTCTTCAACCTGGTCAATTCTTTTTCTTTTTTTTTTCGAGCGTAACAGAAAGTGGAGAGATGAACAATTAAATAAGCAAACAGATAAATGCCCATCGGTCTTATTATAATGTAGCTTAGCAGACATAAGATTGAGTACACAGCACAGAGTGGATTAGGCTATCCGTTGGCTACAATGTTTTTTTTTTTGTAATGTCAAAGAAAAGCGACGCACAACCAATTCCTAAATAATTATTTATTTATTTATTGAAAGGTTAGGGTTTAATGTGAACACATCGGCAGCCGAACGTACCTCACCCAAACAAAAGCATACCCAGCTTAGGGAAACCAATGTAGTTGATATCTTCTGAACGAAACGGCTAAAGGAAAAATTTTAGACTTAATAATTATTGTATCCTTATCTTTACCACGGCGTTAGTACTGTTCACCACCCATGCAACATTGTATTCCGAAACAGGTAACTAATATCCCACCAGTTGGGATGGAGCTTGAAATGTGCGTTCAAAATGCACGATGGTCCGCAGGGAAGGTTACTAACTATTGAATGCAGTGTGGCTCTAAGCGCCATTACTGCTCTTTGATCCTCGGTGCAATGGTTAGCAAATCGTAAAGACTGGGAATTATTGCTATACATGCAAGATAACGTGGGTACAATTCGTCTGTTTGATGTTCCAGTTAAATGGTTGAGTATAACTCTTTGAACATGAATGAAGGGAGCCTTTTGTCGGCTAACTGCATCAGTTCCATGCATATTGCTCGACTCCCCCGAGGCCTTTCACACCTCTACCGGCACACACCTTCCAATTAAGCGAGTTTTTGAGAATGAAGGCTTTCTCTGCTGCTGTTAGCAGTAAGATTGGAAATGATAGATGAAGATGATATGCATGCTAAAAGTAAAAGCTTGTCCACTTCGCAAGATCTTCGTATTTTATCTAGGTACGGTGACAATGGAAAGGCGTAAATGCGACAGCCACAAATTTTTTCTTGCAGGAAAGGTAAAAATGCAAATTGAATAATACGTGAAACCATGCAACAGCTAATAAACATTAAAAAAATGTTACCGTATATTGTCCCAGGAAATTATGATTCTTGGTGTTCGTGGTGCAAGTCATTGCAATACGTAAGTTACCCAGTCGGAAATTATTGTTGTGATTATAGTAGAACAACTATGATTATGGTCGAAACTTTGGTTATTTATTATCGATATATCCTCCATATTCAACCATTTATGGGGTGTAGTATGGTAGAGATATGTCACAACCTTTGACCATAATTCCCGACCATAAATACCCAATTACAACTATTAAGGTTTTAGCTGCACCATAGTGAACCGTAAAAAAAACATTCACAACAAAAATCGACTGTGTTCAGCGAATAATACAACTAAATCCTACCAAGATAAACTTTTATATTAATTGACATATTATGCACTATAATATGCAGTCGATGCCTGCTTCGTTTGTTCATAATTAGTTGCTTATAATAAAAGTTTAATTATTACGTGCGTGTTAGGCCTGCAGCTGAGAATAGTCTAAGGCTCTAAGCTTCAGAACGGTGCTAGAGCAGAAGCTTGAACCAGTCTGTGCAGTTAACGCTCGTTTATATATAACTTCTATAACTCTAAGTCGGTATAGAGCGACTTTACCTAGTTTAGAGGAAGTCACAACTCAATCAATAATTTTCGGGTGGTACCCGTTGTCCGGGTACGAAAGGTTAAATATCTCATAAAACTTGACATCTTCTATATAAAGCTAATGGGAAGAATTTCTTGATGAATCTTTACAGATATAAACTGAATAAAATAAAAATAGATGGCAATATTTGGTCAAGGATTGCAATATACAATTTAGCAAGAAATACAACAATTAAAAATGGATAAGATGGGTAACTACGCTAAAGTAGCTAAGCGTAAAAAAATCGGGAAGCAATAGATAAAAAACACGTCAAGGCTGCTAGTGTCCATATATATCGTACAATGTTTACATATCATCGACAGGAAAGAAAAGACTGAAAATATGCACAATATTTGCACTATGATATGAATTTTTAGATGTTTTGCATTCAAGCTTAAAGTCATACAATATTATTTTGGTCGATAATGTTGGGAATTCTAGCCATATCATTAAAATCCATTTCAATCTATACATATTCTTCCCCAAATAATGGGAGGAATTCCCCTCATGATCGTACGTACCGAAATCCGTTGATAAGCTACCATAGTTATGCACTAACATATGCTCTACCATATATAGTCTTTAAACATCCTTGTACAACCTTCTACCATATATAGTCGTCAAACATCCATGTGCGACCATAGATCTTCGTTTGTTGACAAACCATAAACAACCAATATTGCCTCCACCAATATCGACCTAAATATACTAAAATCAACGTTATGCATGGTCGACATATCTACCATATTGTTTCATCATCCACAATCGACTTCAATCTCTCATACACCACTATATTCTACTATAATCACAACCATAATTTGCGACTGGGTACTAACACACCGTATAGTAATGGCGCCCTAAGCTGCTACTAAGCGTAGTTAATAATAATTATACTTTGATCAAGTCCAGTTGGGCTTGAATGTAAATCACTGGAAAAATTTCCTGATGAGAATTATAAAATTAGCGTTTGGAAAAGCTGCTGTAAATTTTCTATGCAAAGCCGCACCCGCGAGAGCTATTCTCTAACGCAGAGAGACGAGGGCAACTCGCATCATATTGCAATGAGGTTCCAATAATCGAGGGCTAAAGTTAGCTCCAAGTCTGATTAATCCAAATAATTGTTAATTCTTCGCTTAGGCGAATCAGTGCCGTCAGAGGGGTGTCATCGCTGGGATTTACTGCTGGCGCTATGGCGCAAAACGCGCTAATTGCTTTTAGCTGAGCTCCTGCTGAAATATTTATTGTTTGCTCATCAAAAGACAGCTCATGATCTCTATGCTGGGGCAGAAATTTGCTTAGCTGGGGAAACATGAAATAAGTATTAATGGTTCCCGTCACTCTACTGCCAGGAGTAATGTAACCATTACTATGTCAGTTGAAACTGAACACATTGTAAACACGGGTAGCTAACAGTGTCCTCTGATGCAGTATTGCAGTAAGACCGTGAGTTTGCTAACAGCCGATGGATGCAAAAACATAAATGAATGAAAAAACGCAGAAGGCTGTTAGGCAAATGAGATTCTCAATGAGAGTCTAACGTAATACTGATACCAACTTGCAGTATCTTTGGTAAGAACTGAAGGGCCGATGAGCTGACTGGGCTACAAAATTATATACTAAACTTAAACATGAGTATTGTTTTTGTACCTGGTTTTTCGATACAACAGCGAAAACTAAGTCACTCTTCTATTAAGGCTCCATATGCTCTTGGAAAATAGTGAAGCTTTGTCTAGTAGTTTTCACTTCACCTTGCAGTTTCTGCTATTAACAAGAGAAAGCTACATCTATGCCCACAAAGTACTGGTACGGATGAAAATAGCGGAAAGTATATTGACAGTTTCCTTTGTTCAAATTGAAAATGGAAGAAAGAATTTGACTTGAATGGTTAGCAACGTCTATGCCTACTAGCTAAGTTTTGACAAAACAAAGCCATGGAAAATCAGTTTGTCCTGAGTATGTTATAAGGTCATTACGTAAGTTAAAAAAGTAATAGATCTGCTGGAGATGGTGGCTCCTGTTAAATTAATTTTTGCAAAGATTACAGAGCTGAAATATGTGCGTATAGATAGCTCAAAGGTAAAAACCTTTAAGAGTGTTGCATTTTTAACTTAAAAAAAATAACAACAATTTATTGTTCAAAGAAACTGTAACAAAATGATTGAGAGGGATGAAAAGTTGCTCAACGGCGATTGTGCTGAGCAAGAAATTGGTGGGAGTACTTGGTCGGCCCCTTACAGAGGAGCAGCGCGGTGGTGCATATCTCCAAACAAGTCAATGCTCGAGTCCAAAATTTGTGAAGTGCTTTAGAATGGCAGTAATGGTGGGAGGCAGCAGGAGAAGTGCATCTGCTCAGAATAACAATGACTACTTCCATCATGCAGTTGTGAATACCGCACCAGCGGCGGCTCCATCACAAGCCATTATCTCAGAGTATCGTAAATGCTCATGCCTTCCGTTCTCTGGGGTGTGTCTTCCCTTCTATTCCACGCACTCCCCTAGCTCTATAAAAAATCTAATTCACCCTTTCCCCTACTGGGTCGGTTACTCAGGCCCAACTTCTCTTTACCCATCACAGGAGTCGTAACCTCGGGAACTATTCATGGCTGCACGGGAGACCGTTTCGAGGTCTCTTAATGCGTTCAAAGCTTTCAACGATGTGGGCTCGAGTTTCATATTTATTCATGCTTCGAAATGCGAAGAATTGAGCCACGTCCTGAGGGAGCGATAAATAAGCCATCGGCAAAGTTGCACTGTATGACTGAATCAGATAATAATCTTCGGTAGAATTACGGACTTAAGAAGCAAATGTAGTTAGTCATATATGAGCACTACTCCTTGCAATGACCGTTTGACCTTTTTCATATACTGTGTGAATGCGAATGCAAAAAAAAAAAAACGCATTGTAACGTAGCAACATCTTCGCAAGCTGATTATATCACATTTTATGTGCATTCTTAAAGTTTTAGTATACTGGTACTTACATAAATATATATGATATATAGAAAAAACTCCAAACGTACAACTAGTTATATGACTATCAATGAGTGTCATGTGGGGTGAAATCATCAGTAGTGCAGGCATAAAATGAAACCCTAACAATAAGGAGGGATTTTCTGCATAAGACCTCACTGACCGAGTGTGCGGTAAGAATATATTGATGCCACTATCGCCCATAGCACTTCATTAAAGTCTACTCTGTACATTGAGTGACATTTACGATCTGAAAGATCAGTGGACTTTGCGTTTTAACTTTTTCCTTTCTTGTGGGGATATTTTGATAATTTATTAATTTTACTTGACAATAAAATCGAAAATTGGAACATTCCTCAAATCTCTATAATATAAATTCAGATTAAACACAAAACTGTTTTGTTTAATTAATGTTGCTCACAATTTTGCAATATTTTATTGTTAATTCCATCGACAAAACCAGTGAATATCTTGACAGTTAATTCATTCCCGACACAATCCATGACTTTGAGTGCCAAAATTCGTCACACAGCTGTGAAAACATTGCTCTAAAATATGTACATTTCAGAAAGAGAATGCATATATTTTTGAGTTTAACTCGCTAAATGTTCCTTCCACTAAGATTCTGTGAATTGCACAATTGTTGCTTGATTAGCAGCACATTGAATATTTTTTACTCCCTAAAACAAAGGTTTTTAGACCGTAGTTTTGTAGGATGCGACTACAATTGCTAGTAGCGTATTTTTTTTTATAAAATCTTTTCCTGTCGCATCACAACAGGGCGAATGAAATTGTAAGTCACAGTCAACTCGAAGTCATAAAGCTTTAAGTGTGAAAGTTTCTTGCACAGATAACAGCGCAGTGTTTTGAAGATGGGAAGGTAGGTGGAGGAGCGATCATCTTTTTGGTGAAGCGCTCAAGAAATATCATTGTCGCATGAACGAACTTTCTTATTTTGAGTGCGGTAATTCGATTCGAAAACTCACCAAGCGGATGTTCAATCGCATGTCTTATTCAGATGCGAGAGGAACGCCGCTGGGATTTTAAAAGCCTTTTTCTGTTACCTCACCAAACGACTTACTGGCGCCTAAGAAATTAGCGGAAAAGAAAGAGCCGCGAAAAGCACAGTTGTTGATAATATACATTCCGTGGGACGGTGGTGGAAGTGCAACTGGTGACAAGGACTATAATAATGTGAAAACAGCATACACGGGGCTTAAAAAATGCAGTCGGTAAGGTTAGATAGAAGTTTAGGACAATTGATTTGTGACAGCGAGTTTCATTTCGAACTTTTTACGACCTTACGACAGCTTTTTATGGTTGGAGAAGTCATACTTGCAATGGCGAGACTACAGACGAGGAGAAAAACAATGGCATCTCTGGAGCATAAACAGCAAACGTTTGATGGTAGCAATGCTACTCGGTACCTTTGTTTTAGTCGCATATAAATGTTACAGTAGGATTGTGAATCTAATGATTTCACGCATTTACACCTGATCTATTTTGGTTTAACCTATTGCACCTCGCCTAACCTAACACACTTTGTCTAACCAAATGCAGAGTGTCTAACCTAACACACCTCGTCTAACTAAATTCACGAAACACACTTCATTAGTTCACCAAACCGAATACACATTGATTAACTGATTGTCACAGTGATTATACGAGATCTTCAAAACTCTCAGGGACGTCGTGAAATGACTTGTTCCACAATCTTTCTACAGCTAGGAAAGTTTGTGCTAGAGGTAGAATTAACATTTTATTCAGCGATGCTAAACTTCAAAATCATACATGAAATAAACTTAGCATTTGTAAGCTTGATATCCAATTCATTGTGATACTTGTAACTAGCAATAATTTTAGTTAGGATTCCATAAAATTCACATCATCTTTGCAGTGCAAGACTTGCATAGGTTATAGTCTTCAAGCGTTTTATCTCCTGAGATGGGTGACATGGGGCCCAAGCACCTGCAGCTGCATTTGCAGGTTTGCCTTCAGTGAAGTGGTTGCATATGTGAGTAAGTTGGCCTTTTCCATTACAGGGAAAATGTGACTATCAGTGAGATCGAACTTGGAGGAGAGAGCATTGGCAATTGTGAACGAGAAATACTATTGGGTGTCCAAACATCAGGCAAAAGCGAATGGAAGTATCACATCAACACTTTGGTCTCAACACTTCACTCGAGAAGGGGCAGGATTCGGTGCCTTCTACCCTAGAATCCCAAGACAAGCATCATGCCAATCATCGACGATCTCTTTATGAGCCGTCGCAGATACGCTTTGCCAGTGTTTACCAGAGTTAGATTGGAGGAGCCCGATCTCAGGTGTGGATAAATGGATCGGCTGCAACTAGCCATGAATCAAATGATGAGAATAGTAAAATCAAGGAGACTAAGACACCTCACCTCAATTAAATAATTATTTGACAATCTCTAACTTCTATCTGCTAAACAACTAGTATGCAAATGCATTTCGACTGAAGCGTGGAAAACACAATGACATTGAACCCATGGCTTCCATGCTAGGGTGTAGACCAGTAGTTGAAGGCCAATTCCAAACAAGAGCGTAAACTGATTTCTCTTCCCAAATCAGGAGCAGTTGGAAAGATTTGGGCACTGTTGCGCAGGCGCGAAAATTATAGAACAAGACTGCTGAAAACTTCAGAAAAGCGGCAAAATTGAAAACGGCGGAGAAGATTACCAAGGAAATATGCTCATCCGTCCCAATTTAACGTAAAATTTTCGCCTCTTTTTAAAATACCTGCCTCAATTTAATGAAGGTCCATTCCCCTATACAGCAATTTCCAAGACTAGCATTGGGTAGTTAGGACAGGAGGTAGCATCTGCTGAGGCACCTAAGAAATCCCTGGCAGTATAGTTCTAATTTCGATACTGCCTTCTAGCCCCAAAGCTGCTTGAAAAGCTTGATCTTTAATAGAAAATTATGTGCCATGCAGCTAGTAAATTTAGAGGTAGTGGAATTACAAAACTTCCCCGATTCAGAGAATATCTGTTTGCCGTGTGGCATATACACAAAAGTTATCTCGCTAGGCGTGTAAAAGTCGCCAGGAAAGGCTTTCTTTAATTTTGTACATATTACGGTTGGGAGAATAAAGATACTATTGTAAGCAAAGTGCCTCCTACTAGCTAATTTGCATCAACGGGGCTTCACCCATACGCAAAAAACAAAGTTAATACAATCCCATACAATGGAAATCAAGTAAAATTTAAAAGTACAAACAACACTTGGTATGGCACAGCGGGCTGAACTTTCATCTCACTTAGTGTGAAATAAAATTTCTTGTACAACCGTGCCAGTAATCGCTGAACACGCATTTAATGTATGTGTAGTATGTAGTGACAAGCAATAACATCGCGAAAGACAGAAAATAACAAAACAGTATCCGACGATAGCTAGAGTATCGCTCGTTGAAGGGGGCGCAATATCTGTAGCATCATCTAATTGTTCTCCGGTTCCTGCAGTCGGAAGCTGTCGGACACCGGATACCTGATCTTATTGATGGAACACCGTTAGAGGGCCTCTCTCTGGTCTCTACGAGGGGGTTGTGTCAAAACAAAGCACTTAAACACCGGTATCGCTTCAATCCAACTTTCGACGGAAGCTTTTCGCTGTAAAGATGCTACGAGTTATTGAAGGAGACAAATAATGAAGGACTGAAATGAAGATTAATGTTAAATAAAATGAGTAAAGCTTAATCTACTGTTGTACTGTAATCAACCATGAGTATTAAGTGATGTAAGGCAAGCTTTATTTTTTATGACTAAGTAGAAGAACAGCTAAGCTAAGACAAATCCTTTTATTAAACCTAACAGTTGAGGCTACAAGCTTACATGGGAAGCATTCTCATAAAGATTCAAGAAGGCACCGAGGAGAACTTGCGAATTCTGAAAAGAATGCGCTATGGTTCGAATACAGAAAGTAATACCACGAACTCCTGCTGTACCATAACATTATGCCAAAGCGAAGAACAGCGTTACCAATGCATATTTAGTGATTAAATGAAGAAGCGATAAATTAACGATAGACGCCCCACACTTGCCTGCTGCCACATCCGATAACAAATCCGTGTGTGCAGAAATGCGAGGCGTGCGGTGCGTCAGTCTGTATCGTTAATGTTAGGCATGGAGCAACGCACCTCGACAACATTATGCAAACGGCCGCAATAAGAGCAGCGTTGGTGGCAAACCCAAGCGTAGATAGCACCAGTCAGGCTTTCGACGGCCTTTCACTGGGCTTCCAACTGCAACGAGAAGCTCAAATGCTTGCGTCTTCAATGCCAAGCCTCCGAAGTAAGTCTTAGAGAAGGACACGTTTCGAAAAGGAGTGTTTCAAATAAAGGTCATCCTTTCTAACACTCCAAAACACCACTTTAGGGCATAGTTGGAAATCATGACTGGTGATATCAGAACTCTTTGGGAGCAGTGGGGAAGTTAAGCAGCAAGTGTACTGAGAGTATGGGCCACGCGAAGCAAACTGCGAATAAGGCGGAAGTTCGTTACCGCCATCTGGCTAAATTTCAGGAGTGTTGCAGTATTAAACGCGTTTGTAAGTCTAAGCAGGACATCAAGCGATTACAGGCAATGTTATATCTATAACACACAGAATTCCCTATAAACTGAGAGGCATGTTGCGGCTGATGCTGCCGAAACTAATTTATTTAACCTTGTGACGCTTAGTACAAAATGTTACTATGAGAGAGCATAAATATATTCAGTCGTTAGAATTATTTACATACGCTGCAATGAGTCCTGCAATTTTAAAGAAACGTTGCTCAGAAGTACTGAAGATACATACCATAGCATTTTAGACGCCTTATATTTGGGCGACTAAGGTATCAAGCACACGTAGTCGTCATTGCTCAAACCTATTGTTGATAATAGATGACAAATAGTAAATGAAATATTCATTGCATTATCCATAGATTTTATCGCGCAATGAGACTCTTCATTGAATGATCTACTTTACTTTTCATGTGTTTCGTAAGTAATTATGGATAAAAGCGCCCACTGCAGAGGAAGAATAACAGTTGCGAAATACACAACTTCCCAGGAATGATAAGTAGTCTAAAGGAGGTCTTTTGAATGAAAAAAATCACTTGCACAATTAGGCTAATCAAAAAGACACAGTAGTAGCTTGGTCGCATATCAAGGAGACAGAGAGGTCTCAATCGTTCATTTCCTGGCGATAATCAAGAGAACAGTGAACTTCTGAAGTAGCCGCCACTATCGACCACAAAGCAATTGAGTCCTTATAAAATACGATGGCGATTGGGTTACCTAGAGTAGAAAGCTGCGCATAACTATGTCGATTTGCTCAAGTTTCAGTTTGCCACGATAGCCTGCAACACAGTTATGATTCTGATGAACAGAGCTAAATTTACACCAAGCAGATGCTTTGTTATTCCTCAGAGTCTCCTTTACTGCTACCTTTGATGTTAGGTGATTGAAAGCTCGCCAAGTTTGGGTCGTTTGGTCAGAAGCTCACCACAAATTATCTTAAGGCACTGCTAATGAGCCGCCTGCAGGCCACACTGCATCCCAATGATCAGGCAACAGTAGAACATGGTCTTTTTGAGCTAGTCCACGCACTGTTACTGCCACCGCACCACTACTCTACTACTGCCTGGACAGGTGCTTCTGGGCACTGTGGATAATGGGTACTTGGGCATAAGATGTACACCGTCACCCTGAGCAGTTCTAGACTTTGTCAAACAGTAACGATCATACATGTTTATAAGAAGAACACAATGTTTCTTAACAGGTGCATGTGCATTCGTAAATTTTGTTGATCTCAAAAGTTTGATCCTAGAAAGCAGCATTTTTTCTGACAGCTTAAGATCCTGCCTATTCGGCGGGATCTGAGATATCATCGGGCACTAGAACACATTCTGTTTGACCCTTTAATGCTCAATGGGATTATTGTACCATGCTTCAAGTAGTGCTATTTCTACAAAAATTGATATCGAATTGGGAAGCAAAAAGATGATGCCGGTGCGAGAGCTCTCAAATGTTACAGCTGAAGGTGTACAAGTACTGATAGTCACCTCGAGCATTAGTAAATAGTGGGTTTGGGGCGCTAAGATCGGCAAGAATTCTTCTATTCGATATTTCCTGAAAAAGTGAATTCGCTTCCTGTAGTGCCGGTTTGAACATTAGCTGTACTTATTCATCAACTTTTTGGACAATTTGTCGTCGAGGTTAACATCTTAATGAACCCTAATATTGTTTGTAGATCTACTGGAGCGAATCAATGCCAAATGTATGTCAGCTCTTGCTTATATAGCAAAGCAAGCTCCGCTGCGCGTACAATTACTCGTATGGCCTGAACTCCTAAAAGTTCTTGCGTTCATCCACAGCGCTCATACGGAGCAGGAAACCCTAAAGGCGCATGGGTCACGCATGCCATATTAAGTTAAAATATTGTGTTCATGCGCTGCAACGAACACAGCAAGTGATAACTGTTGCGTGCAGCAGTCTTTGCTGCGCGGCTCTTGCGTGATGCCACTGTCACTTAATTGGCTGAGTGCGAAAGCTGTTACCTCGATCGATATAGCGTGTGTGTGTGAGTGTGTGTGTTTGTGTGTCAGTGCTGTACTGTCTTGTGCACAGCGTATATTGTTTGCTTCATGATTTACGTACAGCTGCATTGTTGTCAACTGTATTTGTGTGTCAGTGCCGTACTGTCTTGTGCGCAGCGCATGCTCTATCGTTTTCTTCACGATTTCCTCGTGGCTATTGACTGCAGACATAGTCTGTGGTTGTGTGCCAGAGTTATACCATTCAGCGAACATCGTGTGGATACACAATTGTGGTTGTTGAACACTATTCCTCAATGAAACGCTACTTTCTTGCTAAGCAGTTGTGGAAAGCACCTTGCTCGCTGCAGCAGCAGCTTATTTTCAGCTGTAAATTTGCATTTCATTGTTTCGCATGTAGCAGTGCCTCGTTCAAGACTTTCTTCAGAAGCATACCTATCTGCCACAGGACTGCGCAAGTCACGTTCATTACTGAACTAAAAGTGTGCAATAGAATGGGATAACATACCAACGAAATACAAGGATTGCAAAATTGATTACCACGCTCTTCCCGAAGCGACTGTACGCGATATTATCAAAGTGAACTAACCTAGAATTTCTAGACTTTATGCCACAAAATATTTCCTAAGACACATTCGTTGTTTGACAATAACTGACATCGATGATATTTATTGAGAAGGTAATCTTTAGCTCTATTTCAATGAACAATATTGATGGCGTAGTGGTATCTGAAATTGTTTCGATATATTGGTTACATATTGATGGAGAGAAAAAATTTTTAACCGAGCGTCATACAAAGTTGCAATTTGCGAGGGTTAATTGGAACTGTTACCTGTGACAAACCTCGATACTGAAATAAAATAGAATATTACTGTACTCATACTAGTGATGGGGCGAATATCCTCATCTGCATCCACGGAACATCCGCACCTTTTTTTGACAACCGCATCTGCATCCGTAGATGCTGTAATGGTAACATCTGCAATCGCATCCGCGGATGCCAGAACTGTAAAATTCGCTAAATGATCAGCATTCGCAGCAAAGGAGGTGCGGATGTGCAGGTTTATCACTGTATACCAAACTCATCCACAGCGTTGAAAACTACAGATTGTCATTTGGATTGAAATTTGTGTAAGCGCTGCCCATGTCAACAGAGCAACATCTAAGTTTTCTTCCTAAGTGTTGTACAAACTGCCGTCGTGAGAGAATGTGTGTGTTTGTGATGGGGTGAATATCCG
The DNA here is from genome assembly GCA_001587735.2 of Parhyale hawaiensis. Classification (NCBI taxonomy): domain Eukaryota; kingdom Metazoa; phylum Arthropoda; class Malacostraca; order Amphipoda; family Hyalidae; genus Parhyale; species Parhyale hawaiensis. The sequence goes on along the minus strand of LQNS02015106.1, from coordinate 17,279,507 downwards.
CATCTACATCCGCTGATCATCCGCACATCTTTGCACATCCGCATCTGCGGATATTGAGATGGTAACATTCGCAATTGTATTCACATCCGCGGATATCAGAACTGTATAATCCGCGTCCAGATTCGCATCGGCGGATGTCCAAAATATGTCATCCGACCCATCTCTAACTCATACTCTGTATGAGAACTCAAATGAAGCGTTCGTTTTTATTCATGTCAGCACAGGCCTGTCAGCTATACTAAACGGTTTTTTTTCGTTTTCCAAGAGCCCAATGATGATTACACTAAGGCACAACTTCGTTACTGCGTTGGTAAAATAGGTTGTGAAGAATAATTTTCAATCATAAGCAACGGCTGACGGCCTTCAAATAATAATAATAATAATAGTTTAGTTTTAACTCTTTTTCCACCTTCCTAAATATTAGGAGACATCCACCACGACGAATGCCCTATCGAAGAGATGCAAGCAGCATAGGTATAATTCCAGCAGTATCAAATCACATTACTCAGTCGAACATCACATGAGCGTGCCTCTAATAACTTTTTCATACTGTTCAGCCATCAAAATACCATTGAGTTAAAAATAGCCGAAGCAATCTGCATAAAACAGGAGAACCCATTTATCAACGTTAAATACGACCAGGGCTACAATTTTCTTAAACTATACTAGAAGGTTGTGAAGTCTTGCCGTGACAGCTCCGTATATATAAGGCTCGAGTCAGTGGCAACCGTCACTTTATGCCAGACTGTGATGGTGTTTGGACGTGCTTAGCTCAACGATAATGAATAGTGCAATTTATAACTAGTACCTGCTAACGTGATATAGGTTCATACAGTGCAATAGTACGATAGTTCCCAAATTTTACTTCTGTTGCGACAAATATAGATTTAATTTTCTCATTTTTATTCACAGATGACACTTTGTCTTTTAATGCCTGAAGTTGGCCGACGTTCTAGGCCGAAACGTAGCCTTATATTTTAATACAGTAATTCGTGGTATAATCCTATTTTATTCCCGCATAGTTCTAACAAAGTTGACTGGTGGATGTCTCCTAATATTTAGGAAGGTGGAAAAAGTGTTAAAACTAAACTGCAAAGTGAATGCTGATATTCAATTCCTGGAATAATAATAATAATAATCCGCTATATAATAAAACACAGTTGTTGGTCGCTTGCTCTCTTGCTCCCTTGCTCCCTCCCTCGCTTGCTTGCTCCAATGTTGGTCTGTCCGTCCGTCCGTCACGCAGTTAAAGAGTTTAATAGGAGAAAACTCATGTATTGAAAAACAAGTTGAGATACCATAAAATTCAAGCGCTTGCATTACCGGTGATCAATAAGCTCTGGATCTCCAGTCTCTGGAACCCCCTTTCATTGCTGAATAATATCGTAGTAGTTGAATCTTCACGCTGAGCAGACGCCTTTTTGTATTGAACTAGTGCACCAAACGCGACCCTTTTGTTGAATAAGTCATGAAAATATGTATTTGAAAACATCTTACCATCCCATCGAAAAAGTGCACAATACTTCAAAATTCACAAAGTCCACAAAGTCCACCAAGTCCACAAAGTCCACGAAGTTCACCAAGTCCACAAAGGCAACCCAGTTCACAAAGGCCCCTGACCAGGCCTTCACTAATAAACCGGGAATCCCGGGTTCGTATCTTGGATATGGTTTGGCAAAAAGAAAAGTCGGGTGCCTTGAATTTTTTTTTCTTCAGTATTAGATAGGGGAAAATAAGGCTTCGGACAGACGGCTCTCTTATTATAGTATAGATTTACATCGCAGGTTCAACAATCAGTTGGTATCCACAATACGGTGAGCCCTGGGCATTTCCAGTGAATTATCTTGGCTGAACTATATTTTCTTAAGGCAGCTTAACGTCTGATCAAGTCCAATCTGATATTCGCGCCTTATCTTGCAGGGGGGATATGGTTGTACTGTACAACAAATGGAAGATCAGGCCTGCAGGGATGAGACCTATAATACAGCATAACCAATACTGGGAAGCGGAAAAATAAAAAGCTCAATCACAAAATTTTTGCCGTCATTTTTGACGGCTGAACCCTCTAGTAATAATAATATATACTTGCGCAGATGGAAGAAATCAAACCATGAAGTGAGTGACTTTATATGCGAATATATAATAATAATAATAATAATTTCATTAAAGAAAATAGCTGTATTGCAAGCATTTATCTTAGTTTGTATTTTCTCAATACAACGCACTAGCTTCTTTTCTTCAGGCGGCAGGTGATACATGAATTCACTAAGGTTTGACATTTTATTTACATTCTCTGAATAGTCACATTATTTATAAAATTTCGATCGATTTCTTCTTTAGTTGGCCGACAGGTTCAGCAGGACCTTCAGCTATCATCAGGGCGAATTTTGAAAACCTCAAAACTTCAGAATTTAGTGGACTTATATACAGGGGATATGTTCTGTATCTACAATACGTTGATGGCAAAATTTTGATGTTTCAGTTACCTCGAATTTGTACTCTTTTATAAGAGTTGGAAGAAGAATTATTTCATTAGTTGTATTAAGAGAAGGTCGCAGCTCTTTGATATGGAGGGCCTCCAGGAATCTTAGGCGGAGACTGTCTGGTGAGTTGCCAATTATTGAGGTACCTTCAAGTAATTCCTTTCTTATAGGCTGCGACACCTTCTCTTAATACAACTAATGAAATAATTCTCGTTCCAACTCTTATAACAGAATAGAAATTCGAGGTAACTGAAACATCAAAATTTTGCCATCAACGTATTGTAGATACAGAACATATCCCCTTTATACCTATAAGTCCACAAAATTCTGAACTTTTGAGGTTTTCAAAATTCGCCCTGATGATAGCTGGAGGTCCTGCTGCAACTATCGGCCAACTAAAGAAGCAATCGATCGAAATGTTATAAATAATGTGACTATTCAGAGGATATTATTTTCTTGAGATGGCATAGATGTAGATCGATTAGAAGCAATAGAAGAAACTTGATACCCACGACGCGCGTTTCGCTGTTCTCCAGCTCATCAGGTGGGAGGGTCAAAGTTGTTAAATTTAGTTCTTGAAATCTTGTGAAATTTAGAGAGGTTACAATAGGTTACACCTTCCTATGGCAACCTCTCTAAATTTCACAAGATTTCAAGTAGGTACTAAATTTAACAACTTTGACCCTCCCACCTGATGAGCTGGAGAACAGCGAAACGCGCGTCGTGGGAATCAAAATTTCTTCAATTGCTTCTAATCGATCTATTCAGAGAATGTAAATAAAAAGTCAAACTTTGGTGAATTCGTCTATCACTTGCCGCCTGAAGAAAAGAAGCAAGCGCATTGTATTGAGAAAATACAAACTAAGATAAATGCTTGAAATACAGCTATTTTATTTAATGAAACGTGCATCCGTGAGGGACTAAAACCAATTATAATAATAAAACGGTCTCGTTGTAGGCGCAACTACCCTAGTAACATTTGGGGCAGCCGCGGCGCGGCCCAGAACCTAAGATGCATTTTTAGATTTTGAGGAGACCCTAATTGTTGGGCATAGACACTCTTGCTGTGTTTTATTTATTTTGTGAACTTACACAATTTATTCACTAATAAAACAACTTATTCTGATATCATATGTATTGATCAAGGAGTTTCTACTGGGAGGAGCAAGCCCAAGCACTCTCTGGGCTGGTAAACACATGGCTTTGTCACGTGATCGAAGCTGGCGTTTAGAGTCCTTAAAGTGGCTGAAGTGGCAGCGGTCAGCACATATAATTAGAGAAGATACAGACAGGCAGTTCTTCAATACTTTTGGAAAGAAGATTTATATCCCAGTGCTCACCCTATTACTTTCATCATCAGATGGTATACAGGATACAGGTTTCCTTTGCATACTTCCATCCGCTCTGAATTTTTTCGATGGTTAATGGATATAAAAATTTGAGCTCAAGAGTCCTTCCTATATAGGCGGCGTGAGGCAATGCCGCTCTCCGATTGGACAAGCCACTCAGCCAGTTTAAGGGAAAAGTTTACTCGCAACGATCCCCTAGGATAAATAGAGAGGGTGCGCTCCTCTCTATTAGAACCTCCTTGGTATTGATCTACAGCAGCAGGCTACAGTACACGTCCATAAAATGACCGGACAGAAATTACCTAATATAGATCTACTTGTTATCAGTATTACAAGTGCAGAAATTAAAGACATTTTTTAAAGAAAATATGTTTCGGACTATTAATGTCCCGGTAATCAAGCTTTCGATTCATCGTGAATCATCGTCAGGAGTTTTGCTCTTCAAGAATTTTCGAAACTGTTGGAGTAAAGGCTGTTTTGGACGTATCATACATACCAGAGTTAAAAAAAGTTTTCAATTTAAAATAAGAAGTTCCATTGAGCTAGCATGATCATTAAGAGTAGGGGATTGCTCGCCTTTAATTCTGTCTTTAATTTCTACCCTTGTAATACTGATAATATTAAAGCTACGTTTCCCAAGAAGAGATCTACTTGTTCCACAGTAGTGACTCCTGTTGCAGCTTAAGAGGCGATTGCAAGCAGAACCCAACTTTCACTTCCCCCAGTAATGTTTCGTGTACTTCATCAGGAGAGTTCGTAAAAGTCGGTATTTTTAACTAGCTTTAGGACTGTCTTTCAATTCTAGAACTTTGCATTCAGCAGATTTGTGTTTCGTTTACCCCAGCAAGTAGGATTTCGGTTAGAAAAATAATTTGCATCTAACTCTTAACGTCGCTAAAAAACGACAATAATTAATTCATTGCATTGGAACTGTCTTTTCCAAGCTTCTCACGGAACTGCACAGACGCGACAATACGTCAAGTCTGCAATGAATGAAGCTTCGCAGCAGGACGAACAGTTCCTTTATGCCTGCCGCTCCATGAAACCATTCAATAATTGTCAAAGTTGGCTTTGACGAAGATTGTAATTTACATTATACCATTCGAAAGCACTTGATCAGAGATGTAAAAATCTAACTTAAAATCACATCCACTGCTTAATGCAATTTACAAGTGCTACCTGTTAGGGAAAACGGCTTACGTACTTGGAACATTTATGTAAATCTGCAAATATTGTTCGACAATGATAATTTCTCACGCAGACAGTAATGTGTGGAGGAGTAAATGAGGCTTGTGATAATCTGACATTAATTAAAGTTGAATAGAGGCTTAAAGTTGACGATTTTCACATATTGTTTTCTAATTAATTTCCAGTTCCGAGAGTTGCAGGCGCCGGTGATGATCTTGCCCTCAATAATGCCCATTAAAAAGTCAATAAGCTTTTCAAATACTTCATAAGGTACTCTTTGCGCAATTCATTACAGAAAACTAGAGCACTCTGAGAGCTCATACCTCCACCAAGTGAGGCAACGGTAGAAAAAAATTCAAATTGGCTCTGAAACCCTAATTTTCTTTGTATAAACTCCAAAATCTAGTCATTTGTGCATTTTAATAGTAATAACAGCTTGTGCAATTTTCTTGAAGATCCGTTTATAACTTTTTCAGTTATACTGTTAACAAACTTTATGACAACCATGACTCAAACATACAAACGAACAAACCGATCTGCACCAAAATTTAATCATTTATGTCTTGTAACATTACTAACAATCCCTATAAATGTCATAGAGATCCATTCATTATTTTTTGAGTTCTTGTGCTAACAAGCATAAAATTAATAACAGTGACAAACAAACGAATGAACAAACGGATCATTACCAAAATTTGGTCAGTTACTCTTTGTTATATACCTAACAGCTCATGTTAATTTCATCAAAATCAGTCGATAACTTTTTGAGTTATGGCATTGAGAAAAATGAGGCAGACAAACAAACGGATGGACATATTTTCATCAAAGTTAATCATCTGTTCCTCCTAACATACCTAACAATCCCTGCAAATTTCGTCCAAATCGGTTCATAGCTTTTTGAGTTATCTTGGTGACAGACAGACAAACACACAAACAGACAGACAGATAGACAAACACGACGAAAACATAACCTCCTTGGCGGAGGTAATAAACTAGGCAGTACTATCTGTTTCTAACATATGGGAAAACAACAGCAGCTCCGGAGAAAATGATAATAGTTTTAGGAGCAAAGGATTGCTGCGTTCACTGCTGCAGTCTTTGACGGTCCATTTCGACAGGGTTATGAACTAAACTTTTGGTACGTAACTCGGAGAGAACGATTCCTACTCCGTCTTTTGCTCGTCGACAGCGTTCCAGCATCCGCCTAATCAGAAAGATTCTCTGGTAACAGTTGGTATTTTACCTTAACGGACAAAAATACGGTCAATTGAGTCAGGTAATTGCACCATACACGAAGTAAATAAGAAAAGTAGCCTCCAATAAAGTTGAGACCAACACGAGACGGGAGGAGACTTGGGAAAGAAAAAGCCCGTCACCACCGAGCTATTCGTGCGTCACAGCTGCTACAGTGGCACAGAACTCAAGGTTGTTGTGGGGAGGGTTCTTCTCTATGGAGCTACACTGTGCATGCCTGTAGAGCAATCAGGCCGTTATGTAAACTTGAACGTCTATCTGATGTATCTCGTTTTTGACAGTGTTAATTAACACTCCGCATGAGTCTGACTGCAAGTTTCAATTACTGGCATAGATTCTGATAATACTGCCACCGAGAGACAGTTCTAGATAAAAAAATATAAATTTATGCTCTAGGTGTTCTTAGTATGGGATGGTCGACTTTTCAATGCAGACTCTGATTAATGCAAGCAAATTGATAGTGAACCTTTTTAATACAAACACCAGAATGAAAATAAAACCGTTCCAGCTGCACAGCGAGCGTAAAGACACCAGTTCTTAAGAATGTACAAAGTGGTGGGTGTTTCTTACTAACACTACGTTTGCACGCCTCAGATATTAAGGTAAAAAATTAGCCTTCAGAAGAAGCTTCTAATGATACGATATAAAGAAGATTGAAAAGGCTGTGGGTTTTCTGGTTTACCATAGAGAACACAACACTGCCTGCAGCTTCAGAAACTTTCAAGCTCCTTCAAATGTATTATGTAGTTTTTCGACTGTTTCCTGAAATAAAACCATTGATGAGTATAATTAGCTGTAGAAGCATAATTTTAATACAGCACCACAAAGGACACTACGATGTTCTCCAACATATATACGCAAGCTGGTATTGCGCACGAACGTTCCGCTTTATCCATCAAAGCTAGAGACCAAAGTTGACGTCGGCAAACCCTGTAGGCAGCAGCCATTGAGGTCGGAGTTCTGCATGCTAAATCCGGCCGAAGAATAGAATAGCAAGTGTCTGGGGAGCTGAAATAGAGACCCGCGGTTAGACATTGGGCCGGCTCATATTACACCATCTCCCTAGTAATGACTGAAAGCTAAGACAAGGTTATGTCTTGGAATGAACACCGAGATCACAAATGACTATATTAATATGGAAGTTTTTTTTTGTTTGGAGATGCCATTAGCATAGTAATGAGACTGCAGGGCTCCCATAGACACTGCCGCTCGAACTGATATGGTAATGAGGGAGCCTGCAACGACCCTACACACGGCCTGGGGGGTCTGCACGTCGATGCTGTGCTCTGTACCTAAGCGATCACGCTTGCAAAACAGACGCAACGAATGTGTCGTCCTAAACATGGCGTGCTGCATTTTTTCTTGTGAAAGAACAAATATATCTAACTGTACCACCGGGATCAGATACCTCTTGGTATAATATTTTACAAATCGTGAATGTCATAAAACTAAAATGATATTTTAGCCCATGGAAACACTCTATAATATAAAGTATTCGACATAAGCATGTTACAGCGTATACGCAATGCCATAAAAAGAAACATTTATATTTTTTAATATTTCTTACTCTACTGTAGTAGCGTGACATTCAATCCAACAGTAAGTTGAATATGAGCCATTACAGCAAGTGAACGGGAATTACGCCGAGCACATTTTACACCTCAGCATTAAGGAAACGCGGTCACACATGGCATTTATGCTGTAGAGAAAAGTCTCACATTTTGGAAACACGCCTAGCTGGAGTTGGTGCTGGAACCCATAAAAAAGACAGGCAAACACTAAAGAGGTTGGTTTGAAAATATTTCTGCCATTAGTAATAGCACAAAATAGCATGAACACAGCCCTTACATAGCTAATGCAAACTCTGGCCAATTTTCAAAGTGAATCTGACTTTGAGCAGATGGTCAGTGAAAAAGTTTCGAATAAAACTTGGGTGTAGGTTAGTTGAACTTACAGTATGTGCAGGTTGTGGCATTACGAATATGAGCCACAGCGCGGAGATAAGGTTACGGGAGACCGTCGAACATCTCACACTGTGACAAACATAGAACGTTGACAGTGTATTTACTTTATAATGTAAAACACTTAATTCTGCAACAAACTTTCTCACTTCAGAGTTACTTTGCTTTATTTCTTGGAGGATGCAGCATAATGGTGATAACTGCGACAATGAAATATTTACCTACGCCAATAAAGTTATATTTCTGTCGGAGGTTGCCTGTCTGTTTGTCTTTTTGTTTAAATGTTTGTCTGGTGTTTGCTATCGGTCACCAAGATAACAAAAAAAGTTATAGGGATCTTTACAAATTTACAGGGGTGGGTAGGTATATAAGGAAGAACAGATGATTAAGTTTTGGAGAAGGTCCGTTCAGCCGTTTGTGTGTTTGTCTGTCTGCCTCTTTTTCCAGGTAATATAACTCAAAAAGTTATGCAGGGATATACATGAAATTTGCATAGCTTGTTAGGACTATTACTAGGAGCAAATGACTTAAGTTTTGTGATGATCTGCTGGTCCGTTTATCTGTTGGCCTCCATATTCGTTTTATGTGTGTCAGTAACACAACCCAAAAATTTATTAACAAATCTTCATGAAATTTACAGGAATTGTCAGAAATGTTAAAAGACACAAATTTGCACGTTTGTTTCTGAGCGAATGCAGGGGTATGTTCATGAATGATGAGCGGTATTTTCACGGTATTTTCGGGCGTTCCTCTGGGTAGCATGCTGGACCCGTTACTGTTTGTTCTGTACAGGAGCGATATGCTATCTTCGCTGGAGGGCACGATGCTCAACCATGATGACGATTGCGCATTGATAGCTGTGGTCTTAGCAGCGTCTCGGGTTTGCTGGTGTTGCATAAACCATCATTTGGCCTTTATTATCTGTCCGTGGAGGTCCGTGCGTGTAGTTTTTATAATAATAATAACAACAATAACCATAAAGTGGGGAATTCAGTTGATAGCAAAATGTTCTTTTGTTACAGGAAGTCCCCGTGATAGGTCATTTTGCTTGATGCATGTTTTATTTAGGTTCAAAATTTTATGCTTCAGTTAACCGACATATGACCTTTTTATTCATTTGTACATACATCGAACACCTGGCGGTAAAAATTTAGTACCTACCTATTTTAAAGAATAAGTTTCATAGAACGAAGTGACCTAAAACGAAAATGCCAGAATTCACATTTGCTGCAAGCAACGTCATGAATCCTTCATTTCAACCTGTAAATGTGCACAGTTACATGGTGTATAAATAAAGTTATGTGTTTGGTAGCGGTGCATTGGATCCGGTAGCAGTGTATCGCTTCCTGCTGTTTGGATAGGGTGCAGATTGCAGTGGTTGCTTGCTGTTTGGATAGTGTGCAGACTGCAGTGGTAGCTTGCTGTTTGGTTTTGTAACAGACTACAGACCAACATCTCATGCGTCGTCAGCGGGAGTTTGCAGCAAGTAGAGTTAACAGGTGGTCCCTTACGATTGCTTTCATGGATGAACTACGTTAGGGTAGTTGAACTATGATTGGTTTTTTGAACTAGTGTTTTCCTATGCCTCCTGACAATGAGATCACAGTTTCGGGAGAAGGTGCACTATCAAGTTTTCTCTCAGGTACGGGTAGAATAGGACTGAAACTTTTAATAATCTTGAACAGGGCCATTTAAATAGGAAATTCGTATTTGCCATACTGTATGTACTGTATTGTCCTTCTGAGCATGCGATAGGTTTTGGAGAACTCCCTTTGTGCAGACTTTTCTTCCGCGAATTCACTCATCAAAATTTGATAGATGATTGTGCGTGCTTGTATATTCTGCTCTTTTCCGATCATTCTGACTGTCAAGTGCTGATCAGAAAGCTCCAAAACCCGTGTGATTTCGGGAACTCCAGCGGTTCTTGCAGCTGGAGGTCACCGCTGAAACATTCATTTCTGCAAAATTTAGGCCTACAAAGAATGCCCATGCACTTGATAAAGCGCTGCTTCCTAAGGCTTATGTTCATTAGAAGTTTATCATACGAAGCACGAGTGTGAAACAAAACTTGATGGCGCACCGCTGCCAGAAATTACTGTTACTCATTAACAAAATTAGTACAAGAAAATAAGAGCTCACGAAATTAATCGTCATGAACCGGCAATAGTTGACCCAACCGACTTCGTACTCGCACATCAGGTGTTTGCCTGCATCCCATCCATATGGCCAGCTGCCATTGTTGCCACACCTCATGCACTGCTATCACTCTAATTATTCTATTTGCACACCTAGTATCTATCATGCTGACAATATTGCATTGTATCAACTCAGAGTTAATTTTTTTATTGTGAATAAAAATGTCCACCTTGCATTGAAGAGGAGTAACAAGATAAGGCAAGCAGAGGTACAGTGAAGATCGTTTAGACATGTCTTTTTAGACAAGTGACGACATAATAAATCAAAGTTTCTGCGCAGCCTGCTGTCTTCCACGTCTCATTACTCATCACAGTATCGATTATGATATTTTCAAACAAACACACTAATTGTCTTACTTTAGTTGGAAAAGTTCCGAAAACAAGTCTTATATCTCTAACGGTAGGTCAGTAAGTTTCTCGTATCTCTAATATTCACAAGAAAGTCCATTAATGGTGAACTTTATCTCACCAACAAGTGGAAGCCAAATATAAGCAATTTTCAGAAGCAAGCCTTTAATTCAGGACAACAAAATTGCAGTCCATATTTCTTCTCTGGAACCCAATAGCAATGCTATACTGGTTCCTTCTCTTAAGTCTTAGCTCGTAGCCGGCTAGCGAAATGCTCATCATAGCAGCTGTGGAGCCGCTTCCGTACTCCTCACAATGTGATACATTAAAACAAAATATAATATCCCTTGTATTCTGAGAAACGTAAAAAGAGAACAGGCGTTCTGAATACGTGATAAGGAAGGGCAAGAAATGTGTACAATGGAGGAGCATCAGGGACACAATGGCACAATAAATAAGGTTGTAGTGAGCACAGGCGCCGCTATGAATCTAAATGACAAAAGAAACCTGCACAAACTAGGTATATGGTAGAGGGGCGGGCAACAATGCCGGCATAGAGACAGAGCGCCAGGGAGAAGACGGTGCTGCTGAAAAGAGGTGCACTCGTGCAACACATGGACAGGGATGATGGAAGAGATGTGGAGGTGTGGAAAACACGAGCGGATAAGTAATGTGTATGGCAAGGTGCTGGCGATACACAGTAGAAACCTAACACTGAACGTAGCAAACCTGTGCAGCTAAGTGCTTCACAGGTCAAGGTATTCGAGACATTTGAATGATCCGCGATTTTGGAACTCATGGATAGATAAACCTTTATGAAAATTCGTTAGAGAAGTATGAGAAGTATGCTCTCATGGCGTGTAATACTCATATGACAGCATACAGCAGAAAGAACAACTTTTCATATGGAAGAATGATCAGGTGCAGCGTGGCAAGACAGCTACTGAAGGTGTATGACGTAATGTACACTTTGGAATGGAGCAAAGAATCTGCAGTACAGACCAAACGGCGAAAAACTGCCCACTTTTCAATGCGCAAGCAGTAAACAAAGCTGAGAAACACAGTATGCCATGTTGGACGAGTGGCTGGAGTGCACAAATTATTTCTAACAGGAAAGTGGTCAGTAGACACTGGTAAAAGATACTGCAAAATTAGTAGGCTAAAATGGTGTCTTTATTGACCCTGCGCAGCACAATCATACCAGTCACTCCAACTCCTTTGATGTAATTTAAGGGGCTACCGCACTTGTCATGTGAGCCATCCAACTGCAATACTCACAGGGGAGTCCTAGAGTCTGATGATACTGAAGAAGCAAAAGAGAAAGTTTATGTAGCGTCTTCAGTGCCTGCCGCTACTCTGCTTCAAGGCTGCGCAGCAGGAGCCTAAACAGCCAAGCAGGGAGCCGCCGCAGGCAACTCGGTCAGATCTCAGGAAATGCTCCGAGAAATGCTGGTTAGATTAAATCGTAAACCTGGAGATAATTTAGGCTCAAGTTGCAGGTTGTAAAGGCGCGTGGTAGAGTGAAGTATTTGCCAGGAACAGTATAGAGGCAAAAGTGAGAAGTAAATTGGGCAATGAGCGAATGAGAATTGAAAGGATCAACAGTAGCAGTGAGAAAGTGTGCTTACATAAGGGTCCAAATGTACGTAATGATGCACTGTAAAACACTCAGTGTTTGCTGTTGTAATAGGCTTTCCTTTTGAAAAAAAAAAATATGTATAAGAGTATTACTTGCGTGCAGAGTTTTCTGGGAAAAATCTAACCAGCTACCTACTTTATACAAAAACACGAAGGAATTAATGAATTTACTGACTGGAAACAAATGACAGTGAAATAGTACGAATCAGGAGTATTGCAGTGATATGAGAATCGCTTATGACTAAATTTCATCTTAATTTCTCAGCTGCTCATAAGCGAATGAAATAACTTTTTGCTAGAATAAACAAAACGCTGCTTGTGGCTTAAACTGTGTAAGGATTGTGGCATCAAAATACTGCTTAGTATCTGCAGGTGCCTTTTTGCAGCTAAAATTAAAGCACACAAAATTTTCTCGGTAAGTCGTTAATCCTATTGTCGTTTTGAGGAGCAAAGACTAGATAGCAGGCGCACGCGGACCAAATCAGTGAGAGACGGCAGCAGGACGAAGCAGCGGCAACAATTACGCGTTTGTTGTGAAGTTCCAGCGGCTGTGCGGCACACTGTAGAGCTCAGCTGAAGCGTGGCGACCTACGAGAAGCATCAGAGGCCTCCTGCATACCTCCACCAACTTGCTTTAATTATTCTCTAATTGGTGAATTAAAGTGAACGACTCCTCCCAAACGGCCGTCTGCTGCTCCTGCTTCTCTTTCGCGATAAAATTGCTTGCTCTTCGAGGTTCTCAGCTCTCCTCGTAAATTTACATATTAAGTGTGAACCTTACGCAACTGAAGGGCTTAAGTGAAATCAAAATGTAGACGTTAGATGGGAATGTGCCCTGGATGATCACTAAAGCTACGTTAGTTCTGCCTGCGTGTTGTTCCTTTACACTCGTGAGCTAGGTACTGGTTTTTGAAACAATGACTCTGGTAGCAAACTAGTCCATGAATTTCACTTCGGAAAGTATAAAAAGAAACACAGCATTAGGAAATCGTAGCCAGGTTTCTAGAGGAATATCGAACATACATATTATATTGTTCATGCTTAAGATCTTATTGAAATTAGATCTACTAGTAACATATTTTTATTTTGGTATTAGAGAATTTCACGGGCAAAAACTTACAGCACACAACTTTGCATAAGGACACACACTCCTGTGTTGTGCAACTACATGACAGGACTCCTGAACGTTGTAGTCCTGAGGGGCAGCTCATTGTCAACCTCAGTACGATATGTACACCATAAGTTACACAGACTCTGAACATTTGCTGCGTCTAACAAATTACTTAGAAATCGAAAAGATAATAAAGATGCTGAATGACAACACACAAGGTTGATACATAACATAGGTCTTTTACAGCAGTTAATTTAATCATTACCAAATTTTCTTGCTAGCTCTAAAACAGAGACCTTTATCATGTTTTAAAGGCGGATAATTTCAAGGACAAGCAGCAGCACTATAGTTAGTTCAGTTATTTTATATTAATGAACACAGGTAGCTCTATGAAATAGCTCATTAGCAGGAACGCTTGGCCTTTGACGGTAGATGAAACAGAAAATACATGCATGAAATATTCATACTATTGCTTTATAGCTTTTAATGTGCCTTCGCCATTAGTTTCAATACTGGTATAAAGGAGTTTTTACGCATAGCAATTCCGTTAGTTTTTGCGAAAGCTCGGGTCCAGTTAATAATATGTTAACTGTACATAACATTAAATGTACACTACAAGGGAGGCATCGGGAATCGTGAGTTCTGAGTACTTTTACCATTACATCTGAAGATTTCTGTTATCATTTTATTGAGCAATGCAACTAAAGCCCTTACAATCGTTAAACAGTTCCTTTACTGTTATTCTACCTTAATGATTAAATTTTCTAGAAAAAAGCTTCTAGAAACCGGAAAGACGCTTTTATAATACCGGCCAGCAAAGAAGAGAAGCACTTAAGTTATTAGCTGAATATTCTCCGCTTACAGTTATAGGAGATTTGAAGTAGCACATGTTTTTAGAACTGCTAAGCAGACGTAAAAACTTCGAAGTATGCTATTATTAAGCTTAAGTAAAGATATATATGGGACGTTTAACTTTCAATAACCATGTATCTTAAAAACTTAAACACGACAAGAGGTAGACAGCGGTCAGTTTGAATAATTGTAAAAGATGTAGTGCCATAAGACAAAAGCTATGGATGCAGAGTAACTTGTATTACAAGCGAAATAAAAAACAAGAAACGATCATTTCTGTAAGTTAAATATCAGCAAGAAATTTTTTCACAATTTCAACCTTCAAAAATATCGCCATGATATCGATAATAATGTTGATCCTCAAAGAACTTCGTATTTTCCAGGGTCACATTAAGACACAAATTTTTTTACTTGGAAAAGCGTTTGCCTCCTTTAGAAAAGATAAGCAGAACACTGCTACTATCGAGTAACATTAAATCGGAACAGCTTTTGAAAAACGACAGTCAAAAATAATACTAAACTACAGCACGACAACAACTTTTAGCTTAGTGCTGGAAAATATCCATTCAAATGCAGCCTCCGAGTTGGTCTCGTTGTCTGCGCCACACAAAAAATAAAGAACAATAGCAATGGCGGCGGCGAAATATCAGGAAGAGTCGCAAGAGTATTACCAAGTGTTCGCATCCATACTGCAGGCGTGCACAAAGTTCTTATCTTGTAAATGGGCACGAAACGGTGATGTTAACGGAGCTGTTCCGGCGAGGCGAAGGCAGTGGAGCTGCCGATTCCCCTACCTCTCGCAGGTCGCCCGGAGAGAGAGAGGGTCGAATAATTACACCCTAATTGTCGGAGGCTGATTAACACTGCACATCTACAAAGGAGAGCAAATGCCGAGTTTCTGGTCCGCTCGCCGCCGCGCTACAGAATAAACGCCTCTCAACCGCCGCCAAAAGCGTCTGAAGAAATGCACGGGGCGCATCCGGCACGGCCGCTATTGTGCTGCTCAACGAGCTTCCATTTAGTTCCCTTATATAGGCAGCGACTGAAATTTTTAAATGCCATTAGATATGGTAGAATAAGTACCTATATTATTAACTTAATATGCATGTGTTGTATGGGGCTGTACCTTTCAACATCATCTATAGTATTGCTCTTGGTGCGTTATGAACAGAGATTGGTGGAGGTTAAGAGTTTTTCTTATTTTTCGTTGAAAGAAGAGTTAAAAATGTTTAGAAATTGTTGACTCAACTCCCAATTCTGCTAAAGCTATCTGTACACAATTGAGTAGCAGGGGATTTCTGTGCAGTCCACTAAAACTCTAAAACTCTGTGTACTTGATTTATGTAAGTGTTTGTTTATTTACATTCTTATGTGCACACAATCAATGTTATTATACCTAGGGAAAAATAAGCTAGGAACACAAGTTGGCAGAACAAGCTGGCAGAACATTTACGTTAAGGAGTGAGGACGAAATGGATACATAAGGAGCATAGTAATTTGGATACCGATTGCTATATACGTTGAGTGCACTAAAGAAATGAAATTCTGAAGTTTTAGTTGCGTGGTCAGTATCAATAGCTAAGACGATTAAAGAACATCAGTCTAGTGTTCTAAAGCTAAAAGGAATATCAACATTGGCTATAAGATTGGCAGAAATTCAAGTGCTGAAGATATAATGGTATTATATCAAAAGGAGCAGAGGGGGCCCGCCTAAGCTCGGCTGCATAAATGTGTTCGTTAAATGTAAAGGTGGAACGGGAATTACAACAGGACTGCGTCACATATACATTTTTTCTTGCATAGTGGCGCAGTGCTGAATATTCATTGAGAAGCAAAGAAGATTGCAATGGTGATCCAATGGGTCACGGGCCTCCTAGTGTACTATATAACTGATTATCTCCGTGTTTGTTTGTCTCTATGTCCTTGTGCACACAAGCTTTGCTAATATGCATAGGAAATAAGCTTAGAGGAGCTCAGAGTTTAAAAAAAATGGCAATGCTTCAATTGGTTATTTCAATTCATCATCAACATAGCTCTGTGACCACTGTAACTTGGATGCGGCTCGGCTGTACTATTATGTTAGAGAAATATTCGTTTGTTTATATTTTGGAATATACAAATTGATTTTAGGATAAGTTTCTAGAGACGAAATTTGTCACAGGCAGTCAATACAATATAAACACCGCGTCGAGTGTTTATTTGTTTATACATATATGTTTGATGTCTTGAGATGGCATTATATCAAATTCTGAAGAATACGAAGAGAAGCACAAAGTAGAAATTTCGTCGCCCACGACGTACGTTTCGCTGTCCTCAGTTCATCAGGTGGGAGGGTCGAAGATGGTCGCAATTGAAAACGTTAAATTTTGCAGAAATTTTGGCAGGTTAACACAGTGAGATATTGCTGTGATACCGATTTTCTAAAGCTTTAAATACAATTTTCAAACTAGCAAATGTTTCTTAAATTTTGGAACATTGTCCGCTGCGTTGGCTCCAAATCCAACACAGATGCACCGGGACGACAGGAACCTCCTGTAGAAGGGCTTCAAAGGTTGGCACATCTGCATTGTAGACGGTGAAAACACAGCACCACAACGATCATTAAATTTTCACGGGAGCCCTTGTACAGGAGGTTTCTGTCGTCATCTGTGTTGGATTTGGAGTAAACGCAGCGGACAATGTTCCAAAATTTAACAAACATTTGCTTGTTTGAAAATTGTATTTAAAGCTTTAGAAAATCGGCATCACAGCAACATCTCACTGTGTTAACCTGCCAAAATTTCTGCAAAATTTAACGTTTTCAATTGCGACCATCTTCGACCCTCCCATCTGATGAGCTGAGGACAGCGAAACGTACGTCGTGAGTGACCAAATTTCTACTTTGTGCTTCTCTTCGCATTCTTCAAAACATATATGTTTATACATTTCTTTATTTCGGGTCACGCTTTTAAAGAAATAGATAGGCGAAAAAGAGACCAGGCTGCGTTTTCATGGAGATCGATGCAGGTTCAAGACGATGGCGAATGTGTGATCCTTATTCCTTTATCTCAATGCGCTTCTTGCTTCAAACACTTCTTGAAACCTAAACAATAGAGGTATTACAGCTTGTTTTAGCGGGGGTCATGCAGTCTGATATTTATAACATTCTCCATATACTGAAACATATGTTTGCTCGCAGTTTATGAAGTAGCTGATCATTGAAGGGAACACAGAGCGAAGATTTTTCACGGACAGTCGACAATTATTTCTTCCAGCTCTCTATCTTCCGTAAACGGGGTAGTTTTCGCTTCAACACAAACTCTTCGATGTACTGAAGGCTTATCCGGTAGGTAGGATACACGATGGGAAATTTAAATAAATTCAGGAATGCTTTGCATATTAAATTGAAGAGGCCAAAACATTATCAAGTCTTATTGCCACCAAGTTTCAGACCTGTTGGTTCTACTACTGGCTTCCAGGATAAAACAGGAACTGCACATATCCGGTTATATTTTTTGATCGAGCTATTTATTCCTGGTACTGCTTCATTTTCAAATATTTCAAAACTAATAATAAATTTTGTTCTTATACTTGTGGGGGTGAAATTTGGTCTTCCCAGACTCATGTTGTCACAACTTTCGCTGATAAATATTAAACGAAAGTCAAGCCTTCACGTATAAATCATAATGCAGCAAAACCAGTACCACAAGCAAGAACAATAGAAGGCTCCTTTACAAAATTAATGTCGTCATTTTTTACATCTGGGTACTTTAGTATCATAAAAATGAAAAATAATGCAGAAAATACCGCATGATGCCATTTGTAATAGAGTTCTAAGATATATTATGAAACTTTTAATAAAATACATTGCAATTTTTCAAAAGATCTTAAATCAAAATCATATGCTTACACAGAGAGTACAGATTGTTTACACTAATTAAATTCGAATGTTCTGTACCAAGGATTGGTTCGGCTGTATGCCAAGTAGAATTTGATTGATTGTTACAAGTTTCATTTGTTTTGAGCAGAGTTTTTGTATGAACGAAAGTAGCTTGTTCAATGGCAGCAAATTAGACGATTTGTTCATCCCTATATAAATAGTGCAAAATAATTGTAAACAACTACAATGGACGCTTCAGTAGCTTCACACATACACGCGTGGTCAAGGCATTGTAGATTTAATATTATGCAAAACAACTGATGTTTTCTTCTTAGGCTTTGTTCAAGTAACTACGCGAGTTATAATGGGTATGAAACCTCAACATGCTATGCAGAGAGAGAAAAAGAATTATAAACGAACCTAACGTTACGCATCCGAAGACTATCCTAACCTAGTCAGCTGTGCCAATGCGTACTGATTTTTTTCGCACTAGATCGCCCTGTTTTTTCTTAATGTATCAGGCTTTAGCTTTTCTTTCACGTATTTATTCGATCAGCACAGACTTTTTTTAGTTCAATAGCTCCCAAACGATTACGCCCAACCGGTGGCACCCAGTTGGCTGGCTGAACAAGCCCATTCCGGTATAGACTTGTTGGTAACTCAAACTTGCAGCATAGCATAATCCTTTTTCAAATGTGAGAAAAAATATAATAAAACAGCTATATAAGCTTACTGTTTACTTTCTGTGGTCTGAAGGCTATAACGCATGACATATTTACATCATGCTTAACACTGATGGAGGGCAAAAAGGGTGCTATAGGTACGTCAAGTGTGGACCGTCATGGTATGTATGGCTTAGCTTATGAGTTATATTAGGCGTCATGTAGACCCAGAGAATTTCTCCGAGACCTCAAAGAAGTGATATGACAACTACCATACGACCTCTACTGAAAGCAGTAAGCATCTTTTTTATAAGCTTCTTAGCCTGAAATGTGTATTTATGAAATAACTAAGTTTACTTTTATAATAAATTGTAAACATATCCAGTGCGATCTGGAGTATTTCTCAAGGGGTTAGTATGAATGTAAGCTACAAACTCAAAGATATTTACTGCACCACTTCTTTCTAGTCTAATATCTTGGAACACGCAGTCGACAGACATGAGTGACCGCCGTATTGAGGAATCGTTGTCGATTAGAAATAGAATATGTGCACCAGTGCTTTTTTTTTTGTAGACGTGTAATTTTAAAGTTTATGATTATTATACATGATTCACAACTTTTAGCGAATGTGCAAGACGTTAACTTATCCATATTCAAAATAAGGGAAATCTTATTTGTTTGGCTCACTGTATGTATACCAACAGAACTTATCAGCAGTGTCGTACATGGTAAAGAACATAGATTTCACGAATATTTCTTTAAAGCGTAATATAAATTCACCCAGCTCGGGGACCATTTTTGAGCAGTGGAGACAATCAATCTTTCGCAATCTTAACGGTTGAAGTGAGCCTTCAGTGTGCTCAGGACTGTACTTCGCAGCAATCACTTGGAATGGCTGGCAGAAATTTTATAGCTAATATAACTGGCAAGACAAAGGCTTTATAGCTGCGGAGTGCATGGAATAGTGAGTGCTGGCAGACACACTTGGTCTTCAGGGCTCCACTTGTGCCCACACCCAGTCCTTGTATTCTTGGGTGAGCTTTCTGAGCATTGCAAGGACCAGTAAGAAACTGCTCCATAAATGCATGTTATTGGGTGCAAACTTGATTGGAGCATTACAATCAAATGAGAAGCAGTGTCATAGCTGAATCGATAGCGCATGATACATTGAGATGCAGCAGGCAAACCAGCATTTTAAGCCCTGTTTGATACATGTTGTACCTTGTAACGTATTGTCACCCGCTCTAAATTCGGTCAAACGGCATAGCCCCCAGCCCTCACCTTAGCGGAATGCTCGAGACAGTTGAGTATGTTGCATTGCAGTAAGTGGGTTACTCATAGCTCCGATATTCTACAGTCGCCGGGATTAAAGGGCTGAAGAAACATTTGTGCGTCTAACACTTCTGTAATGTGATACAAGGTTAAGTGATGCGCGTCTCCAATAAACAAGGGCAAAGTTGGCAAAAGCATATTTCACGTTCCCGTTAAGCTTTTCAGTTGCTTAGTCACGAGTCGATGCCGCAAGTGCACCTAACAGAATTATTGCAGTCTGAGCAACACTATGGTGAAAATTTTTCGGTGCCCTCAAAGAGCAATGTGGCAGAAAAACTCCATAACAAAGGTCTGGCAGATATATTCGGATAGAGTTGAACGTGAAGGGCGGGACGAGGAAAAATAGTGAAATAATTGTTAGGTGCTGACACTGTTAAAATTGCTTTTAATAGTACTCTTAACTAGGTAATGTCATCTTTCAATGGTTCAAAGCATACTGAAGTAAAAATATCTTGTGCAATATTTCTTCTGATTTTTTTGCTTGGCTACATATTAAGGTACTGGAAATCCCCACAGCGCAAGCAGCCGTGGGAAAGAATGAGCGATGCCTGACCATTTTTTAATTCTACTACTGACGTTCAGATCAATAACAGGAGACCGAAACTGCTGCAGGCCCCGAAATAATAGGACCTAATTAAACGAAATAAGATAAACATCCACCGGATAAACATACTGGGAAGTTTTATCAAGATATTTACTCGCGATAATAAACAGCCTTTCTCGTCGATGCTAAACTTACAACTCTGATTCAATTCTATCTCATATTATAAAAATTAATTTAGTAATTTATACGATTAGGACAGCAAGATAATTTCAATATTTATATAATAAGATTCTTTCAAATGGACTTTCTAAACTCTAAGAAATAGTTTCTACAGAGCGTCAGAGAAGATCACACAATACGCTAGGGATGTTTTCAGGTATCTGATGTTGACGTTTTAGATCTGCTTTAGAATCAAGCAGCACGCTGGCCACTTATAGCTAGCGCTTTTCTAAAATCATGGGTATGCAAGCAACTATAGCGTGATATAATGTAGTGTTAAATGTTTGTTTGTTCTTCTTCGCTTATAAAATTTGCGCAGTCTTTACCCATGAATATTATTACATATATATAGTTCCAATCCCATTTTTGCAGACCTCCATGACATGATAAAGCTAGCTAAACTATCTATCTTTCCTGTACATGTTACAATCGCGAGAGCCTCGAGCCATCCTAAAACAAAAGACCTCTGTGTCTGGAACAACGTTAAAGAAGGAGGAGCAGCAAAAACCTAGCAGAAATTTAATTAGGTAGAGCGATTATTGGACGCACAAGAAACGGGTACGTGACAGCAATGCTGCTCATGGCAAGTCTTTGTTGAAGGTATAGTGAACATTGAGACCGTACACTGCTTTGTCTTTTAAATATTTTTGTCTATTCGAGCTTCGAATTCGATAACACCTCTCAGACTTGGCACTTTAGTTTGGGCAGTATCCCAAAGTCCTATATCCAAAAGTGTGGTATAAGGGTAAATTGTGATTTTATTTTCCTTCCTGTCGTGGGATTCCCTTGAAGCGACTTGCGTACCATACGTGATCAAAAATATGTGTTAGTCAGAGATATACATAACATACAAGAGTCTTCACTGGTATGTACTCGATAACTTGTATTTCTGCTTTAAAACAGCTTAGAGCTACATTTAAGTGCTGTTTCCTTAAGTTTTCTTAACTGTGGTAATTCATACAGCGAATAAAGTGAGTTCGATGGATGTCTCGCTTCTGCTTGCATGAAGGTAAAGCGTCGAACCAACTGAGCTCACAAGCCGTGACGTTCCATACGCATATTGAATGGAATGCATGCAGGGCAAAAGTGGATGGGAAGAAGTGACTTCCTGCCGTCAGTGAATAAATGAATAGATAAGTTAATCCTCTTCTTTCAATCATGCTCTTTCAGCGAACTGCAATGACAAGCCAGCAAGTGAACAAACGGAGAAGAAAGAGAAGAAGGGAGGTTGCGCTTCATCTTTGACTCGGTTGCTATCGTATTAAGAACAAGGGATGATCTGCTGCTCCCCACTCAAATCCGCCGAGAACAACATGACAATTTCCTGTGCGGATGCGTTTTCTCTTTTGTTCCAGAGGTGCTGGTATAAAGAAGCTGGAGGTGGGAGGTGGCAACATGTCGACATGAAGCGGTATGCGAGCGCA
The DNA here is from genome assembly GCA_001587735.2 of Parhyale hawaiensis. NCBI lineage: Eukaryota > Metazoa > Arthropoda > Malacostraca > Amphipoda > Hyalidae > Parhyale > Parhyale hawaiensis. Next base: position 17,257,088 of record LQNS02015106.1, on the reverse strand, counting down.
ACTGGACGGTGGCGAGAAATGACATCTGATTGGCCCATGTCTTTGATAGTTATAGAAAAGAAATCACGTGCGGGGCGCTTTACTTACGAAGAACGAGAGTATTGAAACGAGAGCATACACACGCTATCGATAGATGGGAGATTAAATATCTGACGGTGCCAACTGAGGGACATTGCGAACTCCGTCGAACAAAACATGATATTTAATTTTGACATAAGCGTACATACTCCTTCGTCATTTAATGATATCAACCACGCTAATGAGGAAACAACTGTAACTCGGCATAATTACTGCACCCAATTTGCTATAGATGTGCTGTTAAATCTGTATGTATTTTATAAAGGTGCAGTAAGGTACAGTAAACAAAAAAAGAATCCATTAACAGAAATAGCAAAAACTTACTGAAGTTGAACCACTCTTGAATTTGAGTAATAATGTAATTATGAGCACCCTGGGACCTGATATGACATCTGGACATAGTATTTCAATAGCGGGCCAATGGAATATGCCGTAAGCTAAAATGATATTCCATTGAGATAATATGAATACTCATCTCTGAGTTGTGGGAGTTCATATCGAGGTCTTAGCGCCAGAAGTGGTTATGTCCATTTTTGGTAAAATCGGGTTCCCCTCACCCAAAGGGTGCCCGTGAGGCATATTTTTAGTATCACGGGTGTCTATGCCATATCTTTTCATTAAGAAGAAATTTGGCATGAAAATATATGGCATAGACACCCGTGACACTAAAAATGTGCCTCACGGGCACCCACTTTGTGAATGGAACCCGATTTCGTCAATGATGGACATAGGCACTTCTGGCTCTAAGCCCTCGAATGTTCGAATATTGGAAGAAACAGCGCTGCGGGACGCTAACCATAGTAACGAGTAACGGTTCTCTTGTTTCGATCAACGTTTATTTGGCGTAAAACTCCCATTGTCTATTAATTTTCAGCTCAATTGCGCTTTGTTCTGTGCTTGACTTGAGTGGCACAGGTGACCCTGTCCGTGACCACTAGCGCAGCAGCTGCTGCAGGCTCCAATAATAATAATAATAAAACACTTTCGAGAGCTAAGACGAACCCCATCAAACATGCATAGGAATAAGAACAACACTGGTCAGTGCTGTAATTATCAGTATAACCAGTCTTTGAAAACTAATGTATGATAAAGATATTGGTCAAAACGTACTCCATAGGAAACAATATTATATACCCAAGTGTGAAATATTCGAAGGCGATCCATCAAGGAAGAATCACAGCGTCGTGGAAAATGCGGTTGTCTTCTATCAGATTAATAACCAAGCGCTTTATTCATCATGGCGTGATTATTTTATTTTCTAGACAATATACGGCATAAGAAGATAATTCTTTGCAACAGAAGTAACTCAGTTTGATAGCAAGTATGTATGTAGAATGATAGGTGCATCAATTACACCGAAAAATGGCACGCACATATTACGATTTCAACTGTATCTCTTTATCCAATACCAGGAACGGCCTTTTGAAACTGAGATCAAATAATTTTTGTCTTGCATTTGGATAGGCGAACTACCCCACAAAAAACTAACTTCAGCATCAGTATTTCAAAAAGACTCCGTAAAAGGGAGCAGTGCGATATTTGATCGCGCGCGTCGCCACCGTGGCGCGCGCATGGAACCAGCCATAAAAAGTGCAATGGAAGCTATTGCAATCCCCTGAAGCAATGACGGTGTTGATGATGCAATACGCCAGATGGACTGATGATTTATAGCCAGTAAAGTATCGACTGGCTTCGCTTGAACGATGCCAATTTGTAAAGGATTGGAGCCAGTCTTTGCAGGTCAGGTGATCTACTGGGCGCACGGTAAATGAATAACTTTGGTGAGGTAGTCTTTGTGTTACACACTCCAGTTGTTTCAGTTGCTTCTGACAGAACATCATAACGTTATTGAACTGACCTGGTTTTTATTTTAAACAAATACATTCCTCCTCATAACCTGACAGTCATGTAGAAACATATATATGGCATATATTCTTTGTATTCATATTGTCATACTATATACGCACTACGAGTCCTCTGTACTGTTAATGATTACCAGCCCCAAAATGATCAAACCAACAGATGAATGTAAGACCATGCGCTGTTATATGATGAAAGAGGGAAATTTGCAATGGCCTTTGGTATGTGAACTACAAAGGCAGCTTAGCAATACTTTAATTTTTCAAATGGAAGCCTTACATGTGCTATTAGATGATTTAGTGGCTGTTCTGGTGATGCTTTCGCTGATTGATAGCCTATAGCCGACGACCGTTTGATCTGACACCCTCCAGAGCGCAGCGTCAGCGCACAATGCTGTACAAACAATCCTCTAAAGTCAACAGCAGCGGCAAATGCGGCTCCCCCTGTTTCCTCGAGCTGGGGCCATCATATACAAGTGACTAGTTTCTCATAAAAGAAAAGCATCCTGCCGTTCGTTATCCTTTTCATGAAGTAGGATCAAACGACACACTGCCCGCAGAGGTAATCGATGAATAACTCACACAATATACTTCGATATTTGTATTTAGTTAACAGTTGTGATAAACTACATAGCTGTGCATGTTACCGACAAAGAACCAATGGGAATTCCATGCATGTCAGTAAAATGACTGAAAAATATTGAGATGTTAATATGAATGGTGTATGTGAAGGAGAGACCTCTCTCGAGTGGTCACATCGTTCTGTTTTGAACAACCTACGATACGGAAAGTTCAGAAAGATACTGTTGTAATGGTGGCGAATGCGTTCTGTAAGAAAGTCTTTATATTCTGCCGATTGAAACGTAATCGATGTACCATACATGTGCGGGCCTGGGTTAGCTACCAATTTTATGCATCAGGCAACGAAGAGTAGTCCGGGCACAGAAACACCCTTTCTGCGTATATATATTCACTGAGGTTATATAACACAGCACTCTACGTGTTCAGGGATGCAGTTACGGTAAAGCGAGTGTTGTGTCTATAGTATTAGAGGAAATTGGAGTAACGTATTGGATGAAATTTACTTTTCTCTCTCGCTACCCATGCACTCTGATGTTAAACACCAATCAGAAAGTGATTGATATATCAAAGAAGATAAAGGAGGAAACGTATGAGTGAATGGCAACATGAGAGCAGGTATTTTTTTTTATCTAAAGCAGACCAAGAAAAAATGGCTATGTGTCAAATCGTTTAATTGGATGACTCGGTGGCAATACGTTAATGACATCTATTGCACCTAAACCTGGGTTAGTAGGCCATAATAACAAAACACACGCGCACAAACCAATTAAACACACATTAAACAAGTACCAATCAGGCACAATTTGTCTTCCAATGCGTCGATCACGAGGTATTTGCAGAACTTTTTGTGCCACCAAGACATCGGACGTTGAAGGCTATGGAGAAGTTGCGTGACAGCTGCTCTGTAATGAATGGGCAAGCCATTCTCACATCGATGCTGGCAATGTGCTAGCTGGTTATCATGCAGTCATGCAGGCAAATCGAGTCTACAGTGAGTACTTTGGAGCAACTGCCTACACGCAGAATTATTTGACGTCTATTACTTCTATTGAATCCACAGCAGGGGCTTAAAAAACACTCCTCGGGTATAGTTAAGTTTGGGAAACGCATAAAATCCGGAATTGGAATCGTACCTAGTTATTTTAGGGAAGAGCATAAAACACGGAATTGGAATTGAATCAGTACTTATTTTGTCACCGTTGGAATTTCTGAAAGTTTTAAGGAAAGTATAACGTTTCAAATATGCAGTCCTATTCAATTTCATCATTATGTCGATATGGCGCGCCGGCGCCAAATCAGCTGAGACTGTTGATTTTGTTGTCCAGATAGTGATGAGATGAGATAAACGGAAGGAGTTCGACAATGGGGATTCTAAACCATGCCTTAAATCTGATAATAGAAGTCACGCTTTTCTAATAGTGAACAGTACCAAGATGTGAAAAAAGTAAAAGGAAATGCTCTTCACATTCTATATTTTAAAATTAACCATCATTTTATGCAAATTGCGTTCAGCAATTTTAGAATTGCATGTAGCTGTTTGGTTTCAATGCCCATATTATTACTCTTATTAAAAATACTTCTTTTTGAAGTTAGCCACGTCACACTCAGACCAAATAGTGAAATAGTTCAATATTCAAGGAAAAGTTATTGATGGCCAGTGTTAAGCTGTCTAACGCAATATTGCTCCAATTCTTAAGTAAATTTTCCCTATAATAGTTACATACTTATTTTGTTATTAAAAACATCAACAGGTCCTCGACACAACCAAAATGTCGGTCAATTCAGTGATGAAAAAGTTTGTGCAATAGAAAGAAAGTCTTAAATCAGTAATCGTATCTGTCATTGAATAATTTAAAATTGCTTATCTTGCATTCAAAATGATGACTTTGTGGAAAGTAGGCATAAGTTCCTGTGAATATAGGACGAGATCCTAACTGCTTGTCGTGCTGTCGAAATTAACACAGAGACATTGCGGTGAAACTAAGCATACAAATTGAACAATTTAGATTGCTGCTGCACAATTTCTTACATTGAATTAAATTATTTTTGCTTAACAGGGGAAACTCAGAAATATTAAACAATGAATCAAGTGTATTGATTGATTGCTAAATGCCAATTTGCTTCAAAACCGTGGCATCAACCAAGCATTCATTAGCAATAACTACACTTCTTTATCTATTCAGTATAAATTTATGACCTCTCAAGCTAATTGGAAACGTTGCTACCACATGCTATTGAGACTGACTAAGATTAATTAAAATCACAGTAGACAAAAGAAAAATCACTGTCTGCCCATGTACATGTGTGGTCCGGTCCCATTTCATGTACATATCGACAAAACACTGTCCAGAACTGCTACCAGAAAATTCGGACACAGCATCTTCGGGACTTCGTTCTCTCCTTCTGCTTTGCAAAACTTTCCAGGAGTGATCATTTGCATCCAGTCGGGAGCTCAAGGATACACGTCCTGGCATTGAGGAGGGGCTGGTCTGAAGAACAAACAGTCTTGACGGTTGGAACTTTTGTCAGCGGCTTGGTTTACAAGGTTTTGGTTAGTTTGCGGTCTTAACTTGCAACTGCAACGTGGGGAATGGCAAAGTGAGCCGGCAACATTTGGACATGGCGCATCTAAAATGGAAATGAAAAATGTGTCGCAAAGTATGGCGCCTCCAACTATAGAGACCCACAACATTTAGATATCTACATAAATGAATTAGATTCAAAAACATGTGAGGCATATCGGTTTGCTACAGTTAGAAAAAGCTGAGTCCACTGATACATAAGAAGTAAATAAGATATACGCGATGCTAGAAATGTTTCGCTGGATGCGTCTTTCTTCGCTTTTGAGGAAGACCCTGCGATTATTGATGCATAAAAAAGAAATTTGAACATGCCTCACGAATAACGTTAGAGTGTCGTTTACAACTCAAATGCGCGCCAGGAATATAAAGTGTAGTAATAAGTTCAGAATTGGATAGCAAGTGCTGCTGCTGCGACGCTTAGGGCTCCGCTGATCAACATAAAGGCCAAGGTACCCGCTAGATTAAAATGCTCTTGCAAAAATTAGTGAACTTTTACGAATACTCGCCGTGAGATGAACTGAACTTAAGACGAAACATAATCGCCTAAGTTGGGTTAAGCTGATGAGGTCTAACCAGGAACACTGCTCAACTTCCATTTTTAGACGACAAGGCTAGTTTAAGAAATGAACGGACAGCATGCATCACAGGCTTATCGCCGATTGCTGAACTGCTCAAGAGTATGGGCGGCGACAGAACAGCCGTACAGAGGAATACGCCAAGAGAATGTCCTGAAAACTACAGTTTCGCTTTTTAAATTTGCGTAACTTTAAATTCCGTTTTAGGAAAACTTCATTAGTATTCTGAAAGACTGACATATAGGCAGTTCATAGTTGTTGCATTGACAAAAACCGGCTGTAAGAAGTTTGACAACTGTCATTCAGCACTACCTAACAATATAAAAAAAAATTTTCAAGACTGGTACTTACGAGATTTCTCCAAAAGGGGTGAAGGCTTCTCTTAGGGAAAATGTCTCTATCTCCGGACTCAAATCTCCCACAAAAATGTGATAATGTTCTGAAAAGGAAGAAAAAAAACGTTAATTTACACAGCATACATTGTGCCTTAATCTTAATCTAAAATAACACTGTCATTATGGACCATAGAGGTGCAAATGGAACAAGTATGAAAATTGGTCAGCATACAAAAGTATAGTCAATATCACAAAACCCAAATACAACAGTATTATACAGTGGTGTCTCGTGCTTCACAGGCTTGGGATATTATGATGGACGCTCAGGTGACCACTGAACATGATTTACCGCCTCATACCCACTACCCTACCGACAATCCTAATGCTGTACTCTAATTGCCCATTGTTTTTTCCTGTCGCTGGGATGCACCTAACGGTCGTGAAATAAAATTATCGATTGTGATGCTTAACACCTACAGAGAACATCAGTTGAGTCGCATTTTCAATTCTTTAGGGCGCTAAGCTCCCTTTCATATGGCTGAGCTAGTTTCATTAGACGCGGAGGATGGTCAGATCTTGCCACACTAATTACTGTCAGCCTTATATTATTATATTGACACTATCGTCATGACTTCCTAATACTACGCGGCTCTGATCGTACGGCATACAAGCATTATACTACATTATACTACAACACCGCACACACTGATAGCTCTAGTAGGGCAGTGGCTAGGGGTGCTGCCTCGCTCAATCTCATAAAGTCGGATGTTCTATTCTCAGGCCAAAAAGGAAAGTGTTAGCGCACCGCCATGCAGCGTCGGCGTTTCTGTCATTGACAGCCTTCATAGTCTTGTGAGCTGGGCTACTGCACTTAAGGTATGGGGAGCAGTTGTCATAATAACCGTCTATCTATGACGTCATAGTTTAAACAATCTGTAATCGACTGAAACCGCACACTCCTCTTGGCCCTAGAGAAGATTTATCTGCAGCACGAACCAGTGGTGCTCTATCAAGGAAAGTTTGCCTTTACATCTAAGAAAGCACCACCCTACTGCTCAGATATGAATAGAAAAACAGTTAAAAAAATCGTGATGGCGTTTGTTTCACTCCCAACAAAGCTGGTAAGCGCCTAATATGCAAAAAATGGGTAGAGGAAAGCTCGACGAAAGGTTGCGCACTTGAAGGACATCATTGCTCTGGGACATAGTATCGATCGAACGAACTGAACCATCACAATCTCCGGCCCGGGCCGGCGTCTAGAGTTGATCCTGCTCCAGCAGAAGGAATTATTTAACAGGCGGCAGTATTTAGTTTAGTGACTTTACGCAGAAACGAGGAGAGACTTTTAGAGCAGAGTGAAAAGAAGCGGCCAGACCTGCTGTAACCAGTAAGCGGATTGTGGCCCATTTTTACCGATACTCAGCTTACGGTCTTAGCTCTACACGAGCTTGGCAGACAGGGACTTTTGTTTTAGCGAGAGTGAAGTACGCAGAGGCTGGGGAGCAACGTTCTCATTCGAAGCGTCAGCTCTCTTACGGTCAGCAAGAAGACCCCTCATAATGCATCTTGTGGGCGGTGAGTGGAAAGTGATACGGGTTCGTCTGAAGAAAAGCTAAGGCTACTGACCGACGTATGCTGCGCTGAAAGAGCAAAAAAAAAAAATTGAAAATATTAACAGGTACATTTTAACGGTTTTACGGACTGACAGTCGTAAATTCATGCTTGAGTGTCCTTGCTTTCGACTGTTACCAATTCCGCACCAAGACCTCACATTAATTCTTTCCCATATGGCTTAGTTTTTTAGTAGTGAAAACATTTTTCAAGCTATAATTGAGCATTCGATGTGTTACTAATAGTTGTGGGAGAAATAACTTTGCGATGGGCAAAAAGGCTATAAATTTTATGTGGGACCCGGCATGGAACCTTCGCACATCCCTGACTCTGCTTGGAAATACACAGGCTGGAAGGAGGACACATTCTCATTACAAGTGACATATGCGAGGCTGTAGTTGTAAATTACGGATGTCATGATCACGTAATACATTTGGCTGATCGAAACCGAGGATCCCAAGCTGTTGAGCGATTTACAGTCTTTGTTACGGGACAAAAAATATCAGTAATATCAGCCAAAGTGGCGACCACGATCAAGTTTCTGCAAAGGTTTAATTGTTCCGTACTGCCCTCTACTGACTATGACTATACGCGAGTATACCTGAAAATTCATAACATGTTGATGGTTATAACAAAATAATCCCGACGAGAGCAGTGCGACCATAATGCTTAACTCGTATGTAGAAACGCTAAATTTACTTCCGAGCATTTGCAGGCAGTGACATCAATGTGTCTGTCTCCTCAAGATCGAATGCACCAAACTTGAATACCTTACAAGGAGGGGTGTCAATAGTCACGGTAATGCCTCACTCAATGGCAAAAACTTTGTACGATGCACATTGGCCGTCTTGACGAGCATTGAAGACGACAGCTGGGAACACAATAATTTGCAGATTTCCTTCGTAACGATCGCCTCTTAGAACGTGTTGAATTTATCATTACATTTGTAGATGGTAGCTCTTGCTAAGCGTAGAAGAGCAAACTCAAACTGATACTTTAAAATCGGTATTCCAAATGTAGAATATGCTTACTAGTTTTATAGACACAAACAGAAGCAGTAACACAATAAAAATAAATGAGCATTTGTATTGATTTATTGTGAATATTTATCTACCGATTACTGTCATCTGCCGTTAATTAACAGTGATTTGCCAATTTTAGTGCAGCAAACTTCTGGCAAGTCTCATGCATGCTTTAAAAACAAGGAGCTAGCGAATACTGCGATTGTGCAGTGTGAACTAGTACTACTTCTTCTCTTAACTTCGAACAAAGAAGTGTCCCGTGAAAAAAATAAACCCGAAACAAGTTCAATCTGATTTGCAGAGCTTTCTTCCAACTGAGTTTGCAGCTCTAACTGAAGAATAAGATTGTCGTTTGGACCCATCAGGTATGCAGTTTGCTGCGAAGTGTGTGGTAGGCGCTGGAGCAGGCTCGTCCACTCCCGTTTCGGTGACACCATTCAAACTTTTTCCCGGCACTGCTGAAGCACTCGTCATATTCCGCAGATAAGAGGTAAGGCGACAAATTTGCATAAGGGAATTTAGGGACGAGTGGCTACAGAACAGCAGTATTATGATTGGCGAGGAGTACCAATAGAGCGAGTCTCCTCTGCATCGCAAAGCTACGCTAAAATCGTATTCATCAGCTTCCAGGCTTGAATTATTCGAGTGCATTTTGTTTCCTTGGTTCAGAAGCGAAAATAAAATGCATGACACTCTTGACTGAAACGGGAAAAGTATATATAAAATTCAGTGTATGTGATATGTATACTAGCTATATGAGTTACATTTTAAAATACTTTGCCTAAAAATAGTAAAAGAGAAGGATATTTTTGTCGTAGTGAATAAGGGCCATAAGTAGAGTGAATAAATCATACTTAGACCCTACAATACATATAATAATGTTTTTTGCCTGCCCTCTGCTACTGTAAAGGTAGTCTATATCTGTAACAAGTAAGGCGCGGAGTCACCCCAGTGTTGGCGTCTGTTTGCGTTGAAAATGAAAACAGCACAAAAGTAATGTTTGTCTCGCATATGTAACAGCCCATGTTGAGCTACAAAAAAAAAAAAGGAAAAAGCAAGGAACGCGTCATCTGAGTCTCATTTGAAAAATATACAGTGGTGTTCTATTCTTCTTAGGACCTGTGAGCAGCGAAAGGGTCTGCATAACAAATAAAAGCATTGGTGAGCCTCATTTTCAATAATTTCCCAAAACTTCCACTATCAATGTCTTTATCAACTCCATTTAGATTTAAACATCCGAAAGCTTCTCCAGCAGCTTCGGCCATGAATATATCGAAAAAAGGCTATAGCTTGATTCTGATCAGAGTTTTAGGAAATGATCGAATTTGCACAAAAAATGGGAAATCGTGTATGAGAGAGAGGAGAAAAACTATTGCAATTCTGATAATTCTTCTAGACGAATGGTGTTTTACAAACAAAGGTAAGTGCAAAACAAAAAGCAAAGTGCAAGTGCACAGATATTTGAATGATACGACTTCTGTCAAAACATACCGAGAAGCAGTTACTGCCATACATTTCATACAGTTATTCTTGAAGCAGCTGCAAATATGGTGAATGAAGTGAAAGTTAGATCTATACACCCAGTAAATAGCGACAGGGGCTTTCTAGTCCTGTTGTAGTCACCATTGAGAATATATAAACATATAATCAATTTATTGGTAGTCGCAGTGGGCATTGGAGGAGCAGAGGAAGAGGCGCGGAGCACTGAATGCCTTAAGAAATTTCGGCAGGAGAGAAGGATCGACAGCAGTCAGCGAGTGAGACAGTGAATCACGCTGCGTCACTAAGCAGTGTGCACATCAGGAAATATTACTGGAACCAGAGTACCTGCGCTGTTAAAATGACAGCGAGGAATTTGTGAATTCCTGTCTTTATTTAAAATATTTTTTCATGCATCTGAAGGAGGCGCTACAGCGGCTGACGCAAACGGTCACAAGAGATAATTACTTTCTATTTCAAGTCATCTGAATAGCACATTCTTTCCCCAACTTAGATGACATGCGTAAAACTGACCTTATACTGCAAGCAGCAAAGTATTGATGAATTTAACTGAATTCCCCACCGCGTGTCCTGCGTACCGTATGACACACCTTCTGTACATCGAAATTTTTGTGTTGAGGCGAAAACTGCCCTGTAAAATGAAGAAAGCAAGCTGAAAAAATAATTGTTGTGTCTACCGCCCTGTGCAAAAATCATCTCTTTGCCTGCGCTTCGTTGATCGTCTACTGGATATGTACGTCGTGAACTGAGAGAAAATATAGTTTTGATGTATGGAGAAAGTTGTAATAATCAGACTTTACGGCAGCGCTAAGAGAAGCAGGAAATATCTTTATTGTGTCGATTTCAACATTTGCTAAGCAACAAGAGCATGCAACTTAGTTTAGTTTTTGCTTATCGATCTCCATAAAAACGCCACATAATCACAAAATCTATAACTTGGCCTATTTTTTGCCTAGCTATTTCAGAGCGTGACACGAAATATACAAATATATAAACACACGACGTTGTTTATTGTTTTGATGTTCATACGTATGCTAAAATGTACCGAAAATCCTTCACACTCCTAAAACTACTGCGGCATACCCTGAAATTTGCAGTAAAACATCTCACAAATATCACAAAGAAAATATAATTGCTTTTCATAGAAGCGTTTATATAGGTACTACGTAAGTTATTCTACAAGCAGCTGTGCCAAAAAGCACCAATGTCAGAGGCATTTTGCCGGCCGGGGAAAGTACTTCGTATTTAGAAACTTTTAAATAGATGGAGGGTTTTTCTAGAGGTGCACTGACGTCGGACTTCCGGAAAAAGTTCGTGCGTTTGGCGTTCTTGCGTAGTTTTCTTTGCTTGTCGAAGAGAGCAGAAATTTTCTCATGTGGAACTTACTATGTAAAAAGAGAAACTGCGAACGAAGACACAGCAATGCATTATAGGGAGAACTGAATTGCTCTCCGCAAAATTAGAGTTTAGCCGTGTTTTCTAGGGCAATTTGAGGAGCAGGATAATAAAAGTAAAGAACTGTGAGGTAAAGAGCCGCTCGAGTCCTTTCTTGAAGCTCATTCTATCAAAATAACTTTAGTGCAGGCCAGTAAATAAAAAATGATAATTATTAAATAAACAAAATACAGAGCGAAAACATACTGAAACGTTGAGAGATAAAATTTATGAGGCTTATTATACAAGTAAGTAAATCTTGAAGCAAAATTCAATGTCACTACAACATACAGCCAAATACGCTAGCTCACTGCATGAGACCTGAAAGTTTGTAGGCATAATAACTACGATACTTCAAGAGAAGTCAAAGTATTAATTATTATTATAGGAGAAAATAGACAAGTGCTGAGGAAATACTCGAGCGCTAATAGAGTAAGAATCCAAGGACCCCGGCGTCAATAAAAAAGAAGAAGGAGCAAAACTCGTTTGATATCACCGCAAAACTTTTCAATGGAATCATTTCTTGCCGAGTTTCCTTGATCAGCTTTTTAGGTGTCGGTGCCGCATCCGTACACATGTTCGTGCAGTCTTCCTGTGCCGGCGATGTTTTTGTTGCTGCACCTACTCTCAAAACGTCTCTTTTTGCGCAGGTCTTTAGGGTGCTTCTGGGAGTTTTTGTTTTCTGGTCTTTAGGATTGTTTTTGCTGTATAGGTCTGTTGGAGAAATTGCCTGGGCGTCTACAGAAGGCCCTACGTGGTCCATCCACTTTAGGATAGCGTGGGACTCTTGGTTTGTTTGCTTGCACAACTATCGCTCGATTGGCCTACATATTTAATATAAAGAAGCAGTTTGTGTCTTATAAATTTGCATACGAGAAGGCTTGACTTGTTGTAATATAAAGAAATGGTCGCTATAGAGTAGCTAAAACTTTTTCTTCTACTTGTTTTTAGAAGAGTCAGTTAATAATTTTACGGACGGTGAAGCAACCTCAGATTTATTTACTGTCTTGAAAACAGTAACGCAGTGCATAGAAAAGTAGCAGAGCACGTCTTAGCTACCAGGCAAACAGATATAATATAATGAGGTGCAATTTATGACAGATTATTTATTACTGAATGCCACTCACACGAGACACACATAACTCTGAAACATAGCCACTGAAGCTTTAAATAATAAATATTTGCAAGCGATAATATGTAGATTTCATTTAGATGCAGCATCGCTTAACGCACATAAGCACACGAAATGTGTGTCTCGTCTATGTTATATTCAGTAGTAAATAATCTTTATTAAATTGCAAAACATTATAACTCATAACAGGGCCTTATGTGGCGAGTCTCAGTGCTTGCAGTATTTTCTTTAGCTCGAATATCTACGCATGTTATTACACGAGGAGTTGCTTCTGAAGTTACCTGGCCAAACTATGCGTTTATATTTTGCAGCTGAACTCCTTATGCCTTGCGCAGGAAATTGTATAAGACAACCAGATGCAATATACCACAGAGAAGCCCTGCTGGTACAAAACAGCTGACTGTAATAAGTACGCTATACCTTACATGTGTGTCATTATATTAATACTGAACAGTATAAGCAATGCAACGAACAGATGATGCGATTCAGCAAACGGTGAGGCTCAAATAGTTTTATAATATACAACATCTGCTTTACTTTTTTATTAAGGGAAAACATATACACGTTTGTATGTTGTAAAGAGCCAACTTTTTTTGATGAACGAGTATTGGCAGGTTGTGAGATTTTCGATTTTCACGCCAGGACACGGCAGCGCGCGGTTCAAACGTTCTTCTCCATCTCGGTCACACGGTAATAGCTCTAAACCGCTTCTGGTCCCAGCAAGTGGGATCAGCCCTCGCCCTTGCCTCTTCGCCCGTCAACTTTGTACGGGGATGAGGTAAGATTTGTTGCTTCTTCTGCCACGCCAAGCCAATAAAATCGCATGAAGGAACCCACGATAGCATCTACACCAAACTACAACACTGAGTTACTGAATACTTCGGGGAACCCCAGCTGAGGCGCACCACCGAGGGACATTCTATGGAAAAAAGGAGCAAGCTGATATACTCAGAAAAAATTCACAGTTATATTGAGTCGACGAAAGGTCTCCGTAGAAGCGTAGTCTCTACAGCCTACAAACAGATTAATTGAGGAGAACGGAAATGCTGTCATGAAGATCGCTGCGTATTTATTTCTTTTTATATGTACAAGCGTAGCTGACTGTAAAAAATGGTAGTATGGAATATGTACCGGCATCTCTTCATCATTCACGTGAGTGGCGAATTTTATTTTATCGATAAAAGCGGTTGCAGAAATGGTACAAAGAAACTCAAGGTAACAAATGCCACAGCGTCACAGGCGTAGCTAAGATACTCTACTCCACACAAGTGAAGCCCGGCAAAATGGGTTTCATATTTCAGCTTTAAAACGTTGGCTTTTACGAACTGACTTTGAAGTAAAATAAAATTTGGCTTAATTCTATGGCCTTATAATTTCCTTTGTGTAGTGGGCAATTTTATTTTTTTGTTAATTTATATCTTCATTAAGTTTTATCGGCCCATTCTGTATCCCAGTTAGAAAAAAGTATGAAATTAGATCCATGTTCAATCTTTAGATTCAGTATGCAGGAACTGGAATGCAGAAGATGAAAAATTGAAAGGTAAAAAGCAGAATATTTGTTTGCTAAGACTGGACTAAAGCCGTGTACATATCTTTGGTACGCTTGAGACACGGCGATCTTCATTACAGATAAATTGTTTGTACGGTTTCCGTAAATTTGGCACCAGCCACAACAGATATTGCCCAGTGCTGTGAGCTCTACCTGAGCGCCACTGCTTCTTTGTTGCCCTATTTGACATTTGAGTACACAAGGACTATCATAAAGCTTAGGCAGCATGCAACGGTACAGTGCAATTTAAACTATGGCCACTGTTCCATTCTTTGTAATCACTTGTCAGTGTGTACAAGGGTACTGACACAATATATGTGCACCAGGTCAGTGACCCAACACATGAGCACAAGGGCAGTGACACAACACATGAGCACCAGCCCCGCGACATAACACATGAGCGCCAGGGCAGTGACATAACGCATTAGCACCAGAGCAGTGACACAACACATGAATACCAGGGCAGTGACAAAACAAATGAGCACCAGAGCAGTGACACAACACATGAGCACCAGGGCAGTGACACAACACATGAATACCAGGGCAGTGACATAACACCTGAGCACCAGGGCAGTGACATAACACCTGAGCACCAGGGCAGTGACATAACACTTGAACACAAGGCGGTGACATAACACCTGAGCACAAGAGCTGTGACACAACAAGCGTTCACGGCCAGCTCTGCACACATATGTGTGCAGAGCTGACATTTTCATCTCGCCACAGTACAATCTTCATTGTCTGAGACCGATAAATAGGTAAATTTGTGCGTGATGGCCTTCGGCGTTTGGTATTCTCATCCAGAATGAAGGACGAAGGAGTTACTGTAATGGCGAAACTTCAGCAAACAGAACCCTCCTGCAATAGCTGGATCACTGAGTGCGGAGTCACATAGCAAATTGCAGCATAATTTTGAAATCGGAATGCAATTACAACAAATAATTGTCTGTGTTATAAGCAGCTATGAGTTACAATGCAACCATATAAAACTGATCAACAGATTTATGCTAATTTTAATTGGCTCCAAAAATCGGTGTCACCCTTAAGTGTTCGTCAAAAGCGCCGACGTAAAATAGTGAAAAATGGGCGGTCTGTAAAACTTGGATTTAAAAAGGTGTCGAGTCCTACTTCCGTTTTGGTTCTTTGACTTTCTATTTTTGAATGCACTAGCCCAAATGAGTTCCATATTCGTGAGGCAGAAAAGAGCTCATGAGTCAAAATGAGCTGCTTCCAGGGATAATGAGATGATAGACTACAGTTGGCTGCACTGCTAACTCCCAAAAATGAGTCTGAAGGATTCTTTGTAAACTCTAACTAAGTTTTCTTATGAACGCATGGACCTCAGCCATTACCAAAATCTTCATAATGATGTAAGGAATGCATTCCCAAGCAAAAAACACTAATTTATCAACAAAATTCATTGGTAAGCTCATATAATTGAACTGGAGTGCCGGCGTTATTATAAGCGACGGAGTGGAATTTCTGATGACGATTCTTCATTACCTCCGCCAAGGAGGTTATGTTTTCGCCGTGTTTGTCTGTCTGTCTGTCTGTCTGTCTGTTTGTCTGTTTGTCTCTTTGTCTGTTTGTCTGTTTGTCTGTCACCAGGATAACTCAAAAAGTTATGAACCGATTTGGATGAAATTTACAGGGATTGTTAGGTATGTTGGGAGGAACAGATGATTAACTTTTGGTGAAG